>BQNB010119588.1:0-20789 GCA_026074375.1 Tanacetum coccineum
CTAGTAGTGCTACAACATTGACAAAACATGTTGTGGAGGTGAGGCATGTAGTTTGGATGAACAAAATCCAAGATGTTTAGAGGATTATGAAAATCTTGATTTCCAAGATTTGGTGGTGGATGGTAAATGTTTTCGAGTGGAGGTGCATTGTTGACGAGGTGAGGTATATTGTTGTTAATGTTATGATGTGCGGTCGTCGTAGGACTTCTACACGAGAAGTTTTACAACTTCCTAGGCAGTGCACCTAATCGTTGTATTGTAGTATAGGCAAGACTCGAGGTTGTTTATCATTCACTCGAGGAATAGGTTGGGAAGGCTTGATCACGGTCTAACAGAATTTTAAAGGTTGAGGGAAGATTCTTTTTGTATTTTTATGTTTTATGGAAAGCAAGTAAATCATAAATTAGAGAGGTTGGTTGGTTTTAGCTATTAAACTAAATAATAATCTAAACTAATGGTGATAACAATAAGATAAAAGATTGTGTTTATTTAATCATGTATTACTCCCTAGATTGCTTCTCCTAGTGTTGTTGCCTTGTCACACTTGTGATGATCTGTGTAACTATTTCCTAAAGCATGAACGAATTACACGAACCCACCGTCTACTTAGTATGCCACTAGAGCAATGCACAATCGCAAGGTTGTATGAAGACTATTACACGGCCCCTAGGAGTACACTAAGTGCATGTGAAATATATTAAAAGTGGATCAACCATATTAGGGGGCAAGGTAGTATGAAGACTGTTACCCGATGGTATCCTTTCTACACAATCACGTTTCCATAGACATATCAACAGTGATGCAGACAAAAGCTGGTTTTCTAAGACCGAACGTGCACATCCATCACAAGAAGTAACACCACTAAGATCTACATTCTAGGTTTCATGCAATCATAAATAAACACAATTGGAGGTTTAGCCAAGCACGTTAAAGATAAAGCAAGAACAATAAATTAAACAACACATAGACATATTGAATGATTAAGTAAACCTTACTTGATTAAAACATGAATTGGAAGAAGTATAATAGGGTTTTTAGGCCCTAAAATCATCTCCTACTGCTGCTAAACGAACTAGGGTTCATACCCTCTTTTTATTCTAAAGTTACACACCCAAAACCCTATATTCGGGTTTGTATATATAGGAAAAACAACGCCACGGCGTCGGGTTTTTGTCATGATACCGTCATGAAAAGAATCTTATAGATCTGCGTTTAAGTCGCTGCGGGCTGACGCCGTCATGAAATGACGTGACGCCGTCACTTGATGGGTTGTAACGGCGTCGTGTATAGCTTGTGACGCCGTCTCTAGGTTCTGTGAGCACAAATCTTCAAGAGTCTTGGTGCTAGTTCGTAATCTCGTATGTTCTTCTCCAAATGAGCCCAAGTTACGTGTAATTCATCCAAATATCTTCCAAATGAGAAATACCTGAAAAGGAACAATTAAGTACCTATTTTGGGCATAAACACATGATTTTGAGGGTTAAACGACCCTGCAAAAGTGTATAAAATGACACCTCATCATGTTAACAAACAATGGTTGGGTTGATGGTAGTGGTTCAAATCCGGGTGGTGGATTTGGAAATCCGGGAGGTGGTCGTGAGACACGTGGTGGTATAGATGGATTAGAGGGGCCCGATGGCCAATTATCCATCATTGACACACGAGGATTATTGGGTGACATTTGTAGTGGAGAATGTTCTTGAGGTTCTTGTTTTATCGAAATGAGAAAACATAGTTTAGGTGGAGGTGCAACGTGAGTTGGTGTTGGAGACTCACTAGATGATGTTGATGAGGTGTAGTGTGTGCTCTTGCTAGAAATGGATTTTGATGGAGCTTGTGGTAGAGAGAGGGATTTCTTTCTAGGAGGTGGTGAAGAAGTTATCTCATTTGGTTGTATCTCACTTAAGGATGTGAGATTGACATAGGTTGGATACTTGACACTCATTCTTGCTGTTTTTCTTTTGAAGTTTGGTGGATTTGTTTTGGATGAACTAGTCATGGTTATGAGCTAGTAAGGTTGTATATGAGAAATGTGGAGAAAATGTAAGGAAAATGGTGTTTGAGGGTGATGATTATAAGGTGAAAGTGGTGAAGTGGATTGTATAATGGTTCTTGGATTATATAGAAAACATGTTATATCCTAACATTTAAGATCCCACATAGTATCATATAGCATAGTTATAAGATAAAGTATAAAAATTTAAAAATCAAGAAAATTTAAATTTTGGCGCCTGGACTGGTAAGCCACCGATCCACCATACTAACGTACGGATTTACCATATGGTGGATCCGTTGGTCGCAGGCTTCAATAAAAATGACTAGAGCAGTATTTTCTACCCAAAACTCGAAGAAAATTATCATGCAAACATCATTATTAACATGATAACAATATCCATAAAGCGTAGCAAGATATCATGAGTACATAGTTTCAACATACATAGATCAAAGATTTCAATTCACCAATATCCTGATATAGAATTTATAACCAAAGATGCAAATTACCACATACCACAAGAACACATGGGCATAACGCAAGCATGTTTATTTTTGTTTCTCCAAGTACTTGGTGATGGTGCCAACATAATGGTTTAAGCACTTAAACATTCCTCTCTTCTCTCGTTAGGCTTTGGTAAGATCCTCATTATCAGATAGTTCATCATAGAACTCGAGAAATGATGGTGCTTCATTGTCATCGGAAGATGAAGATGAAGAGGAGGTGACCGAGGGAGATGCAATTTGATTCGCTAGAATCTATATATACATAATTATGAAATATAATATATGATGATGAATTACCAAATTACCCTTGAGAACAAAGGTAAAAAGGAAAATCTTCATAAATATATATAATAAAATACGTATATAAACCGGGAAGTATGATTCCCGGGTCGTTATCCCCCAATGATTTGTGAAATTGAAACCACGTTTGATGTTCGGAGAATGATTTGAATTGGAAACAAAGATTGCTTTGATTATCTACCTTTTCAATAAAAGATAACAATTAAGCACGAAAACTAATAACGGAAAATCAAACTTTAACTAAAAACGCAAAATGGTAACCCTAAACGATGGACAAAAAACCTAAATTTCTAAAATTTAAACCTAAAATAATATTTTCTTTTTAAATGGACTCTAATTGACTAAAAAGTAAGTTTAAAGAAAACTAGAACAAAAACAGAGGTGTTTAAAGCTAAAAACGCGAAGAAAACGAGAACCGGGCTCGAAACCCGTTCTTTAAAAAGTGAACTTTCGCAAAAATGACCCTACGAAAGTTTTTCTATTTTTTCTAAGTGTAATATGATAAAATAAAATTTTCTAAATAAGAAAAATTTTTTTTTTGATTTTTATTTAATTTTTAATGATTAAAAAACCGTTTTAAAGAAAATAAATGATAAAAAATAGTAAACAATATTGGAAAAATGTGAAAAAATACAAAAAAGTGGATTAAGGTAAGCTGGATTTAGGAAAAATAAAAGCTAGAAAAATGGGCTTATAAATAAGCCGAAAATAGCTTATGGGCTTAATGGGCTAAAAGGCCTATATAAAATAAATTATGCAACTCACTACCAGATGAGCTATTGTAGCATACCGGTAGTGAGTGTGTGTTATAAAGCGTTGGTTGATGGGGTTGAGGTCCCAAGTTCGAGTCTTGCTCACTTGGGGCCTCCCCTAATCCCAACGTTTTTGTTTCTTATTATTTTTACAACTTTTTAAATAATCTGAAAATAAGCAACTTTAAAAAAGACAAAAACAAATTATAACTACCAAATAAGCACGAAATAAGCTGAAAAAGGTGGCAGTTTGCTAAATTTACTCTAAGTAGAAAACTAACTGTTTGGTTAGATTTTAACTCAAATAAGCAAACAAATAAGCTAAAATTCTAAAGCCCTAAACCTAATAAGCAGCTAAATACCTAAATTAAGCAAAACTAACTAACCAAAAGCACAAATAAGCAAAGAAATGGGCAGATTATGCTTTTTTTATACTAAGGCAAACTAAACTAAACTGATAAGAGCTTAAAGGGCAAATAAGCAAAGACAAAACGAAAATAAGCACAAGCAGATTATCTATAATACCTAATAAGCAATGCTAGCAACAAAAAGCAATCCAATAAGCACAAATCCTTAAATAAGCTAAGGGGCAACAACTGCATTCCAAACAGCCTCAAAGGACAAGTTTTGGCTTAAAAATAAGCTATCAAAAAGAATCCTAAGGGCTCAAGGCTTATGGGGCTTATAGACTAGCTTATAGACTTCCTAAAAATGCAAAAATTCTAAGATTAAAATCACAAATAAGCTGGAAAAAGGACTATGAAACAAGGCTGTTTGCACCAGGGGAAACCTTGTCAGTTTTAAAAGGACAAAAAGTAGACCTAAGAATAAGCAACCAAATAAGCTCCAAACTTAAAATAAAGTTAAAACAGATAGAAATAAGCTTGAAAGGAGCTTATGCTAAAAAATTTAAGACCTATAAGTAAGTTTTACTATCTGAAATTTGGATATGAAAATTTGAACTTTTGACTAAAAAAATGACTCATGAAGAGTTGACAGTTTTGAGTCAAACAAAGCTAACCAAAGGGAAACTTATACCACTTAATTTTGACACTCAAAACACACAAAAAACAATACTCTAAAACTGGTTTTAATAGCTTAATCAAATAAGCTCATAAAACTGTTTTTGGACTCACAGTTTTTAAGGCAACTTAAAGAAAAACTCAAAACAGACTTTTAGACTTAAACAACTCTAAAAACAGATTAAAAACACTTAAAAACATCTTGCAAAAGAAAACCAAGTGACCCAAAGTATTTTTAAACCAATATGACCCGTTTTGAAACCCTGACCCAAACACCCCTTTAGGAATTCTAAAACAAAATTTAAGCTAAAATGGACAGATTTAAGCTAAGGTTCTTAAAGATAAATGACAAATAATCAATAATAAGCACTTTTAAACAAATTTTAACCAGAGAAAAGCACTTAAAAATAAGCAAAGTTGAATAAGCAGTTTATGAGCAAAAAGAGACACTTTAAAGCACAACTAAAACAAATGACAATTAAGCACTAGAATAACATAACCAAGCAATAATCATGATAAACAAGCAACAATAAGCAGAGATAAGCTAAGCAACAAGGAAATAAGCAGATTGAAAAGTTAAGACAGTATTAAAGCTAACTATAGTAAGAGTAAATTGTACCTTGGATCTCAGCTAAACAGAGATCAAATGCTCAAAATAGAGCTTATTTCTACAAGCTCTGGCTTGTGATAAACAAGCCAGTATAGTCCAATAAGCCCGTCCAAAATTGGCTTATCATCCATATTTAGCAATCCAACAATAAGCAAAGGAATAAGACTTTTTAAGTGAATTAAAGAGCTTTTAGTAGCTTATGAGTGAACTTGAGCTTATGAAACAGTGAATAAGAGCTTTTGAAACATAATTGCTTAATAGGTAAAACAAAATTTGAAATGGTGACACAAGAAAACTTTAATTTTTATTAAATTAAAAACTGATTACAATATAAAAATCGGATTACATTAACTGAAACAAAAATGAAACATTAAATTGAAGAGTACATAAGCTAAATTTAAAAGCTAACCTAAAGCTACTCTAAGCTAATCCTACTCCTAGATAGATTCATCTGTGTGAGCTACTCTTCTATTTATACTGATGTAGAGAACCTTCTAGCATCATAGGATGCTCCTCCCTCATTTAATCTCCACCCTTGGTTTCTAACTGCCTTCAATCCGTTGATCTAAGTTGTCCACGTATCATAACCAATCAAAGAGCTCAGGATCGCCAACATGGCATTCCTTGGTGTCAAACGTGGCAGGGTTTTCTTTTAGAAGAGGTTATTTCCATTTAAGTGAAGGTTAATTTGTGCATGGTAAGAATGGGAAGGGGACGGTGAACAGTAAACCAATTTTCCCGCCCCCAATTCTCTTATTAACTTAGTTTGACTCGGTTTTGATACAAGTTGACTTGGGCTAATTTAAACTAGAAAAGAATTGGGCCTGGATAAGGATTTAGGATTTAGGCTAAGTTAATGGATAAAAAGGGTTAAGGGTTAAATGATTATAAGAGTTAACGACTGTTAGTCCTTTATTAATAAAGGGCTAATAGTGTTAGGGTTTTTGGGACTTTTAACAAATTTTGTTGGTTTTGTCCTTTTGTGTGTTGACCATGGTTTGACCATAAGCTTTTGTAGACCTTTGATAGCATTCTCCCGGCTTTTGCACTCTCAATTCCGTTCCTGTGTCCGTGTTTGTCCGGTTTTGACCGTTTTCTTGAGATTTTTGCAATATCCGTACCTACACAATCACAAAGACAAAACAAGCAATATACAAGCATTTAAGGCACAATTTTGTCATTTTAGGGCTTATTTTGATATAAAATGGATATGTGTTTTCACACATATCAGTACTTACATTTGCACAGTTTTCAAGGTTTAAAGGAAAGTAGGAGGTTGAAGCATAAAGAGCTCAACTTAGTCATGGGAAACAAGAAAATCACGCTTGTGACAAGGATTGGAAAGTACGAGCTCATGCTGAGGTCTGAAGTTAGGATAGATTTAAATAATTGATGTTATTCATCAGAAATGACAAGAAACATTCATTTCATGCTTTATTTAAGGATGGTTATAAATTTTCATTTGATAATGAGAATGGAAATATTTTGGTTTATTCAAATGGTTGTTTTATGTTTAAAGCTTCTCCTTGCAAAGGCATATATGAAACTGTGGAATGTATTAGTAATAATGGCAATGTGATTTTAAATGTTGGTTCGTCTAATGAGCTTGATAAATTAAAATTGTGGCATTCCCTTCTTGGGTACGTCAACAAGAAACGCATCGCCCAACTCCAAAAGGATGGAGTGTTGGAATCATTCGACTTCAAATCGGATGATGTATGCGAGTTTTGCTTATTGGGTAAGATGACTAAATCACCATTCACAAGAACGTGTGAAAGAGGTGAAGGATTATTGGGCTTAGTACACACAGATGTGTGTGGACCATTCCGATCTGCCACAAAAGATGGAAAACGCTACTACGTTACGTTACTGATGATTTCAGTAGATATGGATATGTTTATCTGATTAAACATAAGTCGGATACCTTTGAAGTATTCAAAAGGTATCAAAACGAAGTAGAGAACCAATTGGGCAAAAAGATAAAGGTACTCCGATCCGATAAGGGAGGAGAATACCTTAGTATCGAGTTTTTCGATCATCTTAAAAATTGTGGTATAGTTTCATAGTTAACTCCTCCTAGAACACCACAACTAAATGTTGTTACTGAGAGGAGAAATAGAACCCTGTTAGACATGGTTCAATCTATGATGTGTTGAGCAACACTTCCAATAAGCTTCTGGGGTTACGCATCAAAGACAGCTGCCCATATCTTAAATATTGTACCCACTAAGAAGGTCTCAAAGACACCTTTTGAGATGTGGAAGGGAAAAACGTCATTCTCTTGGGTACATCAAAATCTGGGGTTGTGAGGTTTTTGTTAGAAAAGAAGCTCAGGACAAACTAGAAGCCAGATCTGAAAAGTGTCTTTTCGTCGGTTATCCAGAAGAGTCATTTGGATATTTGTTTTACAAACCCAAGGATAATGTGGTATTTGTAGCTCAAAGAGGAGTGTTCCTTGAGAGAGAAATGATATCTAAAGAGGACAGTAGGAGTAAAATAAACCTTGAAGAAATTCAAGAGTCTGCCGATGAAGAACCTATAGTGAACATTGGCACTCAACAAGAGGTGGTAACACCTGTTGAGCCTGATGATATATCCTTACTCATTCGCAGAACAAGTAATAGAGTAAGCAAGCCTCCTCAGTTCTATTATGGTTTCCATATTGAAGAGGACAAGATTAGTGATAGTACACTAAGTGAACTGGATGAGCTTGCTAACTACAAGGAAGCGATTGCAAGCCTAGAGGCTGCTAAGTAGAAGGAAACTATGAAAAGCAAGATTCAGTCTATGTATGGCAACCAAGTTTGGAATTTTGTTGACACTACACCCGGTCTTAAGACGGTGAGATGTAAGTGGATCTTTAAGAAGAAGACAGACATGGATGGGAAAGTACACACTTATAAAGCTAGGTTGGTTGCGAAGGGTTATACTCAAACCCACGGGATTGATTATGAGGAAACCTTCTCACCAGTAGCTAAAATAAAGTCAATTAGGATAATGCTTTCCATAACTGCATTTCATGATTATGAAATATGGCAGATGGATGTCAAGACTGCTTTCCTTAACGGAAAACTGACAGAGGATGTGTTTATGGCACAACCAGAAGGTTTTGAAAATGCAAAGTATCTTAAAAGAGTGTGCAAGCTTCAAAAGGCCATTTATGGACTTAAACAGGCTTCTCGTAGCTAGAATCTCTGCTTCCATGAGAAAGTCACACAATTTGGATTTTCTAGAAGTGAAGATGAGTCATGTATATATGTCAAAGTCAGTGGGAGTGTTGTAGTCTTCCTGGTATTATATGTGGATGATATACTACTCATAGGAAACAATATCCCAACGTTACAAAGTGTAAAAGACTGGTTGGGGAAATGTTTCGCTATGAAAGATTTGGGAGATGCAACATATATTCTTGGTATAAAGATTTACAAAGATAGGTCAAAACGTCTTATAGGACTTAGTCATGACACATACTTAGATAAAATTTTGAAAAGATTCAAAATGGAGAATTCTAAGAAAGAGAATCTACCCTTACATCATGGCATAAACACTAGTAAGGATCTATGTCCGAAAACAAATGAAGAACTAGATAAAATAAGTCGAGTCCCATATACTTCGGCTATAGGATCGATCATGTATGCCATGACGTGTACAAGGACTGATGTCTCCTTTGCTTTGAGCATGGTGAGTCGACATCAGCAAAATCTTGGTGAAGGTCATTAGACAGCTATAAAGAATATACTTAATTATTTAAGAAATAATAAAGACAGGTTCTTAGTTTATGGTGGAGAAGAAGAACTCAGAGTAACTAGTTATTGTGATGCAAGTTGGCAAACAGATAAAGACGATAGTCATTTACAGTTTGGTTGGGTATTCTTGCTGAATAAGAGAGCGGTGGCATGGAAAAGTTCAAAGCAAGATACAGTGGCAGACTCCACATGCGAGTTTGAGTATATTGCAACTTATGAGGCTTCAAAGGAAGCTATTAGGATTGAAAGATAAAATAAAGTTTTAGTTGTTAGTTTGAATTTGAAACATTATAAGCAATGATTGATATTGTAATAGATTTGGTGATTAAATAATAGAGATTTATTTATTTTCATGTGTGCTACCATTTACTATTGATTGTCATTGTGTTTCATTTTTGCATGTTTAGAATCCACTTTTTGAATACTTAGTTTACTCAAACCTCTTCAGTCGTTTATACTATAGGAAGTAAGTATTGATTTAAGATTGTCATGGAGTGTTAGTAGATTGTCTATAAAGATTAGACATAGCATAGAGAATGCTGCAACACTTATGAGTACTTAATGAGAATTAAGTATATGAGAAACCAGTACTTAGAGAGATTACTTCATGGATTAATATCACGAGTAATTCTAAGATGATAAGATCTTCTATTCTTAAAATGGAGATACATCGAGTTTCTAGCTTGTGAGGCTTCAAAGGAAGCTATCTGGATGAAGAATTTCATTGGAGATTTTGGAGTTGTTCTAACAGTACAAGACCCCATTGAAATATTCTATGATAATGAGAGTTCATCGCCTTGACTAAAGAACCCAAAGATTACGGAAACTCTAAAGCATATAGATAAAAATACCATTTAGTTCGAAGCAAATTAGCAAAGGAACACTCGTGATTTGTGAAAGAACGTACGATCAGAGATTAATACAGCTGATTCCAAATCACAAAGCATTTAGCTAAGTCCAAACACGATGAACATGCTTGGAGCATAGGATTGAAAGATAAAATAAAGTTTTAGTTGTTAAATTGAATTCGAAACATTATAAACAATGATTAATATTGTAATAGATTTGGTGATTAAATAATGGAGATTTATTTTATATAAAGTGTTCTACCATTTACTATTAATTTCATTAGTTTATTTTTGCATGTTAGAAACCACTTTCCATGCGTCTTAGTTTACTCAAACTCAATCCTCCTCAATCTGCATAGCAATAAGGAATTAAGTATTGATTTAAAGACTTGTCATGTAGCGTTAATCGTAGATTGTCTATGGAGATTATACATAACATAGAGAATGCTGCTGCAACACTCATGATACTTAATGAGTTAAGTAAGGAGAAACCCGCACTTACAAAAAAATTAGAGAGATTACTTCATGGATTAAAATCACAAGTAATTCTAAGATGATAATGTCTTCTATTCTTAAAATGGAGATGCATCGAGATTCTAGTTTTTCAAGTCTGTTATACTTTAGTTTTTTCAAACGCTGCGCGTAAATGGCCGGTTTAATAAAGGATTCTCTAGTATACATGGATTGTAGACTAGTTCTATGTAGTGCAAAAGTTGATTTTGTCTTTCGCCTCATGTGAAAGCGATAATCAAGGGCCCCTCGATGATTAAATTTGACTTAAATTGCTAGGACTAGCCGGACTAAATGATGTTTCAAATTTAAGTAGTCTCATATAGTCATATAAACAAAATCGAGAAACAAAATGTATTGAACTAGAGATTGATTAAAAGTCCATGTCTCATGGTTAACACGATAACAGTAGAACAAAAGAATAGTTGATTTCGCTTTAACTAAGGTTGACTCTAAAATTATTTAGAGTTTAGCAGTTGCATTTGGATGGCACTCTCACTTAGTTGATCGGGATAGGCTTAGACCAATTATAGTTGATGAATTGTCCAAGTGGGAGACTGTTGGAATTAGTGTCCAAGTTCATAACTAATTGGTAAGACTATCGTCAAAAGTAGAGTCCTTTTTGGGTCGCCCTCAGTGAACCGTAAAAGAGAAGGTTTCGAAGAATAGGTTACGGGCGTAACCACTTTTGGTGTTACGCCCGTAACAAAAGGCGCGGATGTTTTTGGGGTATGTCCACATCGCCCCAAGGAGACAACCCAAAACCCCTCATTTTAGGAATAAAAATAGGTTGCAATGCCTAGGTCTTCATAATTCAATTTCTAACTATCCATTCTTACTCCTTGTTAGAGTCTTTCGTAATGACTGTACACCAGGAATTTCGAATAATAGTTTCTCTTGGTTTCGTGAGTGTGAGACATTTAGAAGTTACACTCGTTTTGGTACTCGCCTCCAAGTTCGACCAAGGTGGTCCGCGTGTGAGAAATTTGATTTTCTCAAAGGTTAGTATTTTCCTTTTATTTATTTATTTATTAATTTATTTTCTTTTAAGCTGCTTTTAGTTAATTAGGTTTAAATCTTTTAGGGTTTAGTTCCCTTCTAGCCCTAGATTAATTATTATTTCCGCTGCGTGTTAATCTAGTTAGAGAATAGAAAACCCCATCACCTAGGTGGTCTCAAAGCAACGTCTTTACCTTCGGATAAGGGTAATGATGTCTACATCTCACCTCCTACCTCGTGGAAGACAGGATTAGGTACTCTTGATTTGAAGGGTAAGTAAAAAACTTTAGTAGAAACAATAATTTAGAAACAAACACTTTGTGAATGAAAAAGAATTACTTCTAGATTTATACCACCATAATAAGTTTGAGCTCTACAACATTTGCTCGAAAGTTGGCATTTTTTTTGTCATACAAGATATTGAAACATTGCATGCCATTAGTATTTAATGAGATATTCTCTTTAATTGTTTGATCTTTCATGTGATATCGGGCTTTAAAACATGTTATTGAGCTCGTCAAAAGGCACACGACTCCATCATCATCTCATTACAAGCTTTTTAGTTGTATTTTATGTAGTTTTGTTAGAATTTTTCATTCAAGTTGTCATAGGTTAACAATGTGAGTTGGTCAAGCTCTCATTATACAATATCAAGTATTAATCGTGCTTTTCTTAACTTTAATCGGGACGGAATGAAAAATTAAATGAATGAAATAAACGACGTAATATAATATAAATGATGTAATGTAACAATTTATTACCCTTATTAATAATGTTTGTTGATATGATTGGACTTAATGCAATCGATAAGAAAAAGACTAAAATGCCCATTGTGATAAGAGATTTATTTAATGTGGTTAGTTAACGGTGAACTTTTATATAACACCCTATTTTTTAACATATAGCAGCGGAAGCTAATCTGGGGTATTATTTCATAGTACAACAGTCATAATCATAGAAAACGACTCGAAAGAGACGTTTTTAAATGATAAGTTATCATTCATTATACATTCAGAGTTTTTTACAACAGAGTCCCAAAATCTACATTAAAAGCATAAAGTTCGAATGATAACATTTTAGCCATCTTTAAGTCGTGTCACCCCATGCCATAAGATTTTCATTACCTGAGATAAACTATGCTAAAAAGTCAACACAATGGTTGAGTTGAAATTCCATAGGTTTTTTATAATAAATATGTGAATACAAGTCATCATAAGAGTAGGCTTACGTTTGTTATAACCAGGCCCATAAGTGTAATAATTGCAAATGAGTATAGATATTATGGAAAACAGTATTATTGTGTCTAAGCTCATGGAACTCAAACTGACTAGTGTATTATATCAATCATTAATGATATATATAAAGATAATGGCCCCCGTGTAGATAATTGCCATATACCTATGATTATGCAGATAAATAGTGCGTTTGGTTGACCTATCCTCTAACACAAACCGGGATTCGTCAATCCAATAGGTCCGTAACACAATGATTCATGTTCACTCGCAAGTGATTAATGGTCCATGATGGTGGGGTTTTTTTTGGCATAAAGGGACTTAGAAAACAGATGCAATAATATATCAGGATAACATATATTTAGAAAAATACTTGTATTCATGGTTTATAACATGTATCCCCTCACGGGTTTATGAAATAGAAGATTTAAAAGTGAGGTTATGAACTCACCTTAAGAGTATAGGGAAATCTGATTGATGGCAAAAGTATATCAAATGAAAGTAACGGCTTCATCACGCAACCTGGGGTAATATGTCAAGTCTTAGTGTGATAGTTTATGTTTCAAAACTTCATAAAGTTTAACGTATATCTTACTTTGATTTATTAATTTATGGAAATATTGTATCACTGTTCGGGCCATCATAATTCAGAGGTCATGTAGTAAACGTTTGAGGAGTCAGGACACTTTAAATCGTAAATCCAACAAACTCGTCAAAACGTATACCCAAATGAAACTCCTTACATGAAGCTCCCTAGTAACGTGATACGATAAAATTTTAAGTTTCTTCAAAAGTTAGTCGATGATAAATTACGTTAAATATATAACGTAATTGTTTTATAATGCGTCGATCGTTGATTAATAACGATAAATGTGTCGGGTTTTAATAAAATCGAGTCTTATAATATTAATATATATTTTTATAATTTGTATAAAAATATTATATTTTATATTTTTAAGTTTGCAAAATTGGCAATATATACCCTTGGTTTATAAACTTTTACAACTTTAGTCCTTTATATATAAAGTATATATAATTTAAACCTTTAACTTTGAAACTTTGGCAAAATAGGTCCTTATAGTTATAACTTTAGAATAATGACATTTTCAGCCCCTTTAGTTATAAATTTAAGAAAGTTACGATATATACCCCTATGCATGGAAATATTTGCAAAACAAGTCCAAAAAGCCATGCAAGCTTATTTTAGGATTCCAAATGATATTCGCAGTAATATTATAGAATAAGCTAAAAAAGATGTTTCTAGAAAAACGTAACAAAAGTTTAGAAAAAGGATTCGTTAGCTAGAAAATCAAAACGGGTCGTTTTTAGGGTTTTAATAAAAAATACATGGGTTTGAGGATTCAAAGCTTCAAACAAGAGTTCATATATGATCTTAAGAGTATTATGAACATTCTAATACAGATTTATAAAAGTTCATGGAACAAGATCTTAGCTTACGTGAGCTAAAATGGGTGTTTTATGACTCGTACGCCTTGAAATGGCTTCAAGACTTTGTTTTTCTTTCTTCTTGGCTTCTATTCTGAGATTAAAGACTTCTCTTGATCTTCTATTGCTACTAGGGAATGGCTAGAGCTCCATTTGAGTAATGGTCAATTATTTTGAGGGATGATTTGAAAGGTTGCATGTTCGGTATTTATAGGGTGAAAAACCCTTAAATGCCCAAGTTACTTGGTTGTATAGATATCAGACTAGTTCTAGAGTAGTGAGTATTGAGGGCTAAGAGGGTGAGTAATATAAGCTAGAAACTAGATATAAGATGTGGAGGGGGGTTTGGAGGCCATGGCTAGGATATGGAGACAAGGAGGTGACAAACCACCTTGGTGGACAAGTATATTAGCAAGGAGGTAATGGAGGTACTTGCTAGGCTGCTTGGTGACATAAGGGTGAGGTCATGGAGGTGCTTGGATGGGTGCTTGGTTTAAAAATGGTTAAAAATGGGTGAAAATGGGTATCGGGTTGGTTTAGGGTTTTGGACTTTTAGATTGAGTTAGTTTAGGGTTTAGGATAGATTAAGGTTTAGGATTAGTGTTAGGATTGAGATTAGGGCTTAAGATTAAGATTTAGGGCTTAATTTTAGGTTTAGGGTTTAGTTTTTGGTTAAAAGTGAAATTAGGGTTTAGGGTTTTAGATTAGGGTTTAGGATGAATTATGGTTTAGGTTTAAGGTTTAAAAGTCATGCATTAAGTGCTTGTACCTTGTACTAAAGTGGTGGTAAAGAAACCAAAGTGATTTAGGAGGTAAAATGACCTAATTTGACTTTCTTGCATTATTGACTTGTACATTGTGTTTTAGAAAGTTGTAACTTGATTCAGGAGGGAAAAGATATTCAAATGTTGTGTATTGATACTTGTACACATGCTTTAAAGGCTTGTACATTTATTTTATATGTATACATTACATATAATTAGGGTTTTGATGTAAACGTTAACGTTTAATGCTTGTTTTGAAATAACGTTTTGAAAAGTACGTTAAATGAATAATGTGCTTGGTAAAAATGATATTAAGATATAGACTTGACATATTAGGATGTTTACATGATATAAACATAGATATAGATGGCATTGATAGAGGTTGCATGAGCTCGTTTACTTTAGAGATGCAAGTTACGTTGCATAATGAGATAAAGCAAAAATTTCCTTGTAAGATGGTGGTATATATATAATAGATGGATATTACAGTGCATCTAATTTAATAGATGGATATTTACATTGATGAAAATTGCGAGTTGTTATAGTCTGCCTCCCTTTAAAGAAATCTCGTCCCGAGATTTAGTTGGATGCCGGAGTGGTGTTTGAAAACAGATGTGGATATTTGGAACGGATTTGATCTTCGTGTTCCCATGTAAATTCTGGTCATCTTTTAGAGTTCCATCTTACTTTGATTATAGGAATACGACTTTGTTTCAGTTGCTTGACTTCTCAATCCATAATCTCCACTGGTTCTTCTACAAAGTTGGGTTTGTCATCAAGTCGATGCTCTTTCATTGGAATAATAAGGGATTTGTTAGATAAGCATTTTTTTTAGATTAGAAATGTGGAAAGTACTATGGACATTACTAAGCTCTTCATGAAGCTCTAGTTTGTATGCCACTGGGCCAATCCGTTCAAGGATTTTGAATGGTCCAATGTACCGGGGGTTAAGCTTTCCTTGTTTTCCAAATCGGATGACACCTTTACGAGGTGATACTTTCAACATAACATGATCTCCAACTTGAAATTCTAAAGGCTTTTGTCTTATATTGGCATAACTTCTCTGCCGGTCTCTTGCAGCTTGCACTATCTTTTTAGTGGTTTCATGGATTATTTCAGGTCCTGTAAGTTGAACATCACTCCAACTCGGCGCCAGCAAAAAAAATAGGTGATCTGCACTTTCGACCATAAAGTGCCTCAAATGTGTGCTGCCATGATTACTGGCATGGTAATTTTTATTAATAAGAGAATGTCTACCAATGGTAAGTTCCTTCCATCTATTTTCCAAAATCTATAACACAGGCTCAAAGCATGTCTTCGAGTGTTTGAATGGTCCTGTCACTTTGTCCATCGGTTTCAGGATGATATGTCGTACTCATGTCTAATTGAGTACCCAAAGTACTTTGTAATGATTTCCAGAATCTGGATGTGAAAATAAACTTTCACGAACGGAGATGATGGATATGCACTCCAATGCGGGAGAAACTATTTCTTTGATGTATAACCTTGTAAGGGTTTCCATACTATCTGTCTCTCGGGTAGGGATGAAATGTGTGGATTTGGTAAGGCGATCGAAAATGACCCAGATTGTGTCATGTCCGTTTGATATTTTGGGAAGTTTTGTGATGAAATCCATTGTTATTCTCTCCCACTTCTACATAGGAATCTTTGTTGACCAGTAAGCCGTATGGCTTCTAACATTTTCGTAAGAACGGAATTAATGATTTGGGATCTGAGCTTAACTCTAGAACATGTTAAACATTTTCCGAACATATTCGCATGATTGCCTTTCATGTTAGTGGCGTAGTAAGACGATGTAGAAATGAGTTTCTTAAGATCCTGATACATCAAGTCAGAACCGGTGAATGGAATAATTTTATTTATGTGGATCTCATGCTGAATCAAGTCCTCTCAGATTTACCAAAGAGTGGTACCAGCTTTAGTTCTTTAATACAATAGTTCCATCAGGACAAATTTTCAAATGCTTTATATCCATTCCTCAATAAGTTTTCAGCCTTGAATGTTTTCTTCTTTGATGCTTCGGTTTGAGTCTAATAAAATTTGTGAGGTAAGTTTGGATGAAAAGGTCATAACTAATGATACAAACTCGGAGTGGTTTGATTCGTTCCTTCTGGCGTTAAGTCATCTGCAAACACATTTGCCTTTCCCAAGGATGTTAGCGAATCTCACATCGTAATCTGTGACATTCTAGCCAACGGCGTTGTCGTCATCGTTCAATCCTCATTCTGATCAAGGGGATACTAAGACTTTTATGATCAGTGAACACAGTACAATTTGGTACCATACAGATAGTCTCCTAAATTTTAAGAGCAAACTCAACTGCTCTAATCGAAGATCATGCGTGTTAGTTTTCTTCATGGAGGAGTTGAGTTGTCGGGATGCATAAGCAATAACTTTCTCTCTTTGCATTAACACCGCTACCAGACCTTGATGGGATGCATCACAGTAAACAACAAAATCATTGTTTCCTTCTGGTAATGCTAAGATTGGATCTTTACAAAGCTTCTGTTTTAGTAATTGAAAGCGACTCTGATCTTCGCACCCCAGATATATCTTGTTTTTTCTGGTTAATTCAGTCAAAGACTTAGCAATCTTTTCGAAAACCTGTTGAGAATCTCCGTAGTAGCCGTTAAGTCCTAAGAATTGACATATTACTATGGGTGTAGTAGGAGATGCCCAATTCTTAACTACTTCAATCTTGGCGGGGTCAACATGAAGTCCTTGACTATAATTAAGTGTCCAAGAAATTGGACGATATGAATCCAGAAATCACACTTGGAGAACTTGGCATATAATTTCTCTTCGTTGAGTAATTTCTGAGGACTATTACTCAATGTAATGGCGTCTCTTCGTGTTGTTACGAGAGTAGATGAGAATATCATCGATGAACACTATCACAAATTTATCCAAGTATGGTTTACACACACGATTCATAAGCTTCATGAATACAACAGGTGCGTTAGTTAAACCAAATGGCATCACTTGAAATTCATAATGTCCGTATCTTGTTTTTCTGAAAGCATCTTTGGGAATATCTTCATATCCCTGACGTCCAGTTGATGATAACCTGAACTCAAATTCGATCTTTATGGAGTAAAACACTCGAACTTTAATGAACCTTGAAGTGGTCAAATAATCATCGAACCTAGGTAAAGGTTACGATTCTTTAACGGTAAGTTCTTATTCAACTCCGGTAATCGATACACCATTCTGAAAGATCGTCTTTATCTTTTAACAAATAAACAGGAGCTCCACCAAGGTGAAGTACATGGTCGAAATAAAAACCTCGGTCTGCAACTCTTAAAGTGGTTAGATAGTTTCCCTGCATTTCTGAAGGAGCTAATCTATAAGGTGCTCGGGCTACAAGTGTCGCTCCTGGAATTAAATTGATTTGAAATTCTACTTGACGAATGGGAGGAAGCCAAGGTAGATCTTCCGGAAAAACTTTCGGGAATTCTATGACTACAGGTATGTCTTCTAGTCGTTTCTCGTCTGACTTCTTTTCCATTATTCGTCTATGAAAACATACATTCCTGGAAAAAATACATTACGGTTATTTTATACAGAGAATGAGATTTAGACGAGTTAAACTTCGTCATCTCAAATGATTAATGGATTTCATTCAACCGTCATGGGAATGAGGA
Organism: Tanacetum coccineum; assembly: GCA_026074375.1. Lineage (NCBI taxonomy): Eukaryota > Viridiplantae > Streptophyta > Magnoliopsida > Asterales > Asteraceae > Tanacetum > Tanacetum coccineum. Next base: position 18,394 of record BQNB010119588.1, read on the forward strand.
ACGACTTTCTTCCTCGTCACAATAATTCTAGCATGATACTTGATAACCAATCCATACTAATGACGACGTCGAAACTACCGAAAAAAATCGACAGAAGATCAATTTGAAGGATGTAATTAATCAAAGTCAGAGTTTGTCACCTGAATAACATGTTTAGTGCTTACTATATTTTCGTAATCCATTTCAAAAAGATATCATAAAATGTAATCTATTGTAATGGGTGGAATATTTAGCTTAGAGGCAAGAGATATGGATATGAAGCTTTTATCGTCTCCAGAATCGAATAATACTCTAGCTAGAAGTTGGCGTTTTATAAAGAACATAACCAGACTACGTTCGGGTTTGATAAGCATCCTATCCCTTAGCATGAAGTCACTTCCCTGGGCATTAATGTTGGTGGTCATGTTGCATTGATTGCATATTGCCCTTTCTCTCCACAGGCAAGACAATTAACGGTCACTGTAGCAGATTACTTATAGTGGCTGGCCTTTGTTATTACTTTTCCTGCATTTCCTTATTCCAATTGCCCACCCATGTACAAGTATACAAAACACTGAACAGTGCAAGTCATGTGTGATGCAAGAGTGCATTTCTTACAACAAGGACGGTTTCCAGTATATCCTTATTTTAAGTTGGGGTGCGCAGCATAAGCCTTGAAGGTTTTCCCTGTCCTTATGTTCTGTGTGGCTGTGAATATTGTAGCGGTTGGTCGTGTTATGAAGTTGTTGTTATTATCGTTGTGGTAGCTGTTGTTGTTGAAAGTTTTTCAGTCGTCAAACTTTCGTTTGTGATCACTTGATACTTGCACCGGAGTGTGCTTTGTTTCCTGATCCATTAGCCTCTGGGCTATGTTAATGGCTTCCTATAGAGTTTTAGGTCTAGGAGGCGTAACATATCCCTTCTATACTCGAGGCATATCCACCATGAAAACTTCCATCATTTTCTTAGAAACTGGCACCTAAGTGGGACGCATAGTTGCCAATTCCTAGAATCTTCTCACATATGTCTTGAGATCATTCCCCTTCACAATCAGATGGTAAAATTCATCTTCCATCTTTTGGACTTCAGTTCGGGGATAATATTTCTTTATTAAAAGTTTCTTGAATTCAACCCAGGTAATTTTGTAAGCTTCTTCTATCCCAATAGGTTGGGCAAAAGAATTCCACCAAGATAGAGCTTCTTTAGTTAAAGTATCAGTAGCAAACTTCACCTTGCAGTCTTCGGTACAGTTGCTACGGGAAAACACTGATTCAGTTCTTTCAAACCAGCGGATGAGACCAATATCGCCTTCCATACCTTTGAAGTTGATAGGTTGGCAGCTCATGTAGTTTCCCGTTTTTGCTATAGGAGTTTCAGTAGGTCCGGTGTTCCTGTTGGGATTACTAGTACCTGCCATTGTTGCAGCTTGTGCTTCCAGAGCCGCAGTGACACTGTCAGCAACTAGTTTCTTAATGGCAGCTTGAGTCATGGCCGGTGCTTCAGATGTTGACGTCCTTTTGGGAGGCATTCTATCAACATAAGACAACACGTAATAAGAATGATATCACAAGTCTTAAAAAGATTAAAGTGCAAAAATAAACATTGTCATAATAGTGATATCGAAATCATAAATAATTCATATCAAATAAGTATCTATGATTTATTTAGAAGTCAGGGTATGATTCATAATGATGATGACGGAGATAATGATGCATATCATAAAAATTTCTCTTGTATCATCATCTCCAGGGTTGGATATAGGATGAATAATATAAATTGGTGATATGAAACGGGATTGCCATTGTATTATATCATGAACAACTTGCCTTTGTACTGTACATAGTCAAGATTTGACAAGTGTTTTTATTTATACAACACATCCCGTGGCTAGGTTCTAATAAAAGCGATAACTAAGATCTAATCTAATAGTCCGAATGTCCTTGGCTGATCTTGAGTTTATTGATGGCATTCAGAAGACCTTCCTTACCTTCTTGATGACGAATCTGAATATCATTGATGATGTGTTCTAGATCAGTAATTCTAAAGTGAGCCAGAGAAATTTTGTGGTTATTTCCCGTTTGCTTCTTCTGAAGTTTAGAAATTTAAGTACGAGTTTGTTGGAGTTCAGCTTCGAGATTGTCAAAGTCTTGTTGGATAATCACCGACCTTTTTCGAGTCCTTCGATTTTGTCTTCTATGTATTCAATACGGTCGAGAGAAAGTTCATCTAGATGATTCAAGATTTCCTCAATTTGCTCCTCGTGACGTTCCAGATTTGTATTACTAGAGCTTTCTACTATCTCAAAGTCTTGAGGTAGGGCAGAAGTAGATGAGGATGAACAACCTCGTTTCTTTGGTGGTAATAGTCCTTCAGGAAGAAAGAATTCTTGAGGATTAAGCATTGATGATTGGGGTATG
>BQNB010119589.1:0-19662 GCA_026074375.1 Tanacetum coccineum
TAGTTGGTGAACCCGTGGAAACTTTTTGTATGTAACACACAAAATATTCTCTCTACTTTTTACACAAGAAAATACTACGTACTATTCCTTTTTCAGGCTATGTATGTGCATACACAGCGAGAACATTGTATGTCCACCCCTGAAATTGAATTATACAACATAGCATATTATAAATCAAGAGAAAAAATATCAGTGTACAACCAAATGTTTATCAGATGAGAAAAATCAACCTCTATATTCTGAATTTAAGATTTTGAATCCAACTTGAAACTTGAATACAAGTTACGATTTGTATTTGTGCACGCAAATATTAGAGATCTTGCATGCCAGGGATTTAGATTAGGGTTTTTGATTTCATTGATTGGGATTGTAGATTAGGGTTTTTTTTGTTTGATTCATCAAAAGTGTATATGATTTTCTGTTTAGGGTTTTGTTATTATGGCTATGATTGATATGAATTACCGAATGTGTAGGATTTTGTTATTATTTGAATAATGAGAATTTTTTTAAGCATGACATACTTGTTTTTAATTGTCTATCATAACTTGTGGCTTTGCTCAATTGGTTGAGGTGCTTGTTTGATGAATTAGCAAACTCGAGTTCAAGTCTTGCTATGAACATAATTTTTATTAAAAAACATTCTCTTACAAAAAAACCGAATTTTACAAAACAAAAAAAATTCTAACTGAATTTAAAAAAATACTGCCGAATTTTACAAATAAAAAATAAAAAAATAGTGATACTATTAAAAAAACCAAATTTAAAAAAAATAATAGTGATGACATGGCATTATGATGTGGCATAAAATAGTCAAATGTATATGTATATGTATATGTATATGTATATGTATATGTATATGTATATATGTATAAGGATGCTTTCAAGTGAGAAGGCCAATTTTTGTGAGAAGGAAAGAAATGATCTTAGCCTTCCATCCATCCCCTTTTTTTTGATCTAACGGCATAGATTAACCCATAATTTACACTATGTATACTAATAAGGGTATTTTTGTCTTTACATTTTTAAGAAGGACTAATATATATAATGAAGAACAAAAAACACAGACTTTGTTTTTTAGTGTGAAACCACGGTACTCTTTAAGAACACAAATCATCAATGTTTATCTCCTCACGACGACCACCACTTGCTTCACCTCAACCGGACCACCACATCCCTCACCACACCGTGTTTAACACCGATTCACCCAAGAAGCGAACCATAACTACTCTCTCCAAAATTATCGCGTCACCTTCCTACGTCTTCAACCTGTTTGTTTCACCTTCTTTAACTACCGGTTATTCTATTGGAATCGCTACGAAATCACCATCAAATTTCAATTGTTAAAGCACATCGTATTAAATTTGTTTGAAGTGTTGTTCTAACTGCTTAATTTAAAGGCTAATAGTGGTTATTTTTTTCATTTAATTACTTTTTTACTTGTCTTGGGAGTTTGTAATTATTGATTTTTTTTATGTATTTGTTAGAGCTTCTCACATGTGAAGAGATATATTATGCTCTATGTTATGGATTGTTTTAGATATGTTGCCGTCCTGTTTTGATTTTGTTGAAATTAACGTTTCCAGTTATGTTTGATGTAAGTTCGGTGTTGGCTGCGGCGTCACGCCCGGGTAGTGAGATATTGATGTTTTATAGCGGAATTACTTATGTTTTGTAATTACGCATTGTAGTGGAAATTTTAAGAAAATGATTGATGCTTGCGTCGTAGGTTCGTATTTATATTTATACTGATGTTGCAAAAAAAAAAAAAAAATACAAGATACTGATGTTTTATATTTGAATATTTAGTCTTGCTGGAATAGGAATATTTAGTGTGGAAAATATTTTAGAATGATTTATTTTAGTTTTTTAAAAATATCTTCACTAGTGAAATTCTTTATCGAAAGGATTGATGTTTTGTCTTAGTTGTCGTTTGATTAAGTTTTGTAAGGAATTATCTTCATGGCGTGAAGATTCTGTTATTGAAGATTATTTTAGGTTTTAAATAATTATCTTCACCATGAAATTTTTTATCAGAGGATTGATGTTATGGTCTTTGTATTGCTGTGCGATTCAAGGTTTTTTCGGGAATATCTTCTCGGGTGAAGATATTTTAGAGATTATTTTAGTTTTTTAAGAATATCTTCACTCCGTGAAATTTTTTTATCGAGGATTGATGCTTTGGTCTTAGTCGCGGTTCTATTTAAGTTTTGTAGGAATATCTTCAGGGTGAAGATACTACATATGATTATTTAGTTTTTTAACAATATCTTGACCATAAATTTTTTTTATCGAGGATGGTGTTTTGGTCTTAGTCATGTGTTTTTTTAGATATTTCACGGGTGAAGTTATTATCAGAAGATTATTTTAGTTTTTCAAGAACTTCTTCATCCCGTGAATAGAAAAATAGGCGTTTTTCATAAAGGTAGATAAGAAAAATACGCCACTTCAGGGATTGGTTGTCGGTTAGAGGTCTATGAGAAAGGGACCAGTGATCCCAAATTTTAAATCGTTAATCAACATTGTCTTAGATCCGAAGTACCTAGATGTTATAAAATATTATGTGGTCATGGTCTCCTGGCTTTTTTTGTATTCAACAGCCATGTGAGAGTGAGGTCATCGATTCACAACATTGTTTGGTTGAATATGTTTGAAGACGCAGGAAGCCGTCACAAAACAGGCGTTTTTACGATGAAAGACTTGGAAAGGTTAGTGCCTTTGAAGCAAATTATTAGATATTGCAATTCAAGTTGATACCATCATGCTCAATCCTGATTTTATCTAGCAACTATTGCATAATCCTTGTTACTTTGAAAGCGGATACCCTTCTTAAAACAAGGCTAAAGAATAGTCTTCATTTTGAAGTTTTTTGGCTTACACAATACTACCATAAGTTCTTATGTAGGGGTTTTTTCTACTACCACAAGTTTCCAAACCTTTTTCCTCATTTCCGATCGTGTTTTCCATCCATGACGAGTTTGGGTAGCAAATAGAAAAGATCCAATCCTAGTTTAATAGTAACGTAACACGAGTGTTCACTATTGGATTCTAAAAAAAATTTGGTACTTCAGTGAATTGTTTTAGATGGGTCTTCTTCAGTAGGTTTTATGGCAAAGCTTTAATTAACCCAACCAGACAGCGTCTACCTGGATTGAAACTCGAAATTAATTTTATGTCCGAAATAATGGTCATTAGTTCTTGGTCGTAGCGAACCTGTTATCGACTCCTGGATTTTTTCATTTTAACAGCTCGACCCAAAAACGAACACAAGTCAACTGATAATCCCTAGGGAAGGGGGAATATTAAACCCACTGGAAAAGTGATTTTGGCAGATATGGTCATTTCGAAAAAAAATTCATGATCCTAGATGGTAATTCTTGAGTTTTTTTAGATTGTCCGCCTCTATAATTTTAATGAGACGATGCAGTCCCTTCAGTATTTAAACAATAAATAACATTATGATTCCTTTCAGTCTGTGACTATACATCGAGTCGGGTCGGCTTCGGTCGGCTTGGCCACCCCTACTTTCAGCGCTTCGGCCTTCGCTCTGCCGGGATGCGTCCTCGTGCGCGTCCGGTCAAGGGACTATTCCTGTTTGGGGCGGTTATACTATTAGACGTGGGTTCATAAGGAAGGGAGGCCGCACCACTGGGGTTCGCACCTCTCGGGGGTGCGTGGGAAATACCTAGTTGGTTAGTTGTTCATATGAGTTGGTTTGCAGGGGAGGAAAGGTTATGAGAATTGGGAAGGGGGTGTGGGGAGGTTTTTTATTACGCTGGATGACGTCGTCGTTGGGGGCTGTCATGTTGGGGGGTTGGGATGGGATTGGAGGGACTATGAGGGTTGATGAATTGATTGAATGTGGAATGATTTATATGGGTGATGCGTATGATTAGATATTAATGAGTATGGAGTATGAATATGATGAAAAAAAGATTAAGTCTAGGAATTATGGCAAAAAAAAAAGATCACAAATGGGTTTAAATTACTGTTTTAGTTATGGTTTTTTTATAAGGTCAATGCCTTTTCATATGTCTTTGTGTTGTAATATACATTTTAATAGAATCTTTTTTTTTCTATGTTGGTGTTTGTGGAATTATTATTCTTTGAATATTTGTTTTTAAGTGAACCATTTTCATATCTATTTATATGCTTTTTATTATTTTTTACGAATATTTAAATGGTATTTTGGTGGGGTTCAAAGGAGAATAGAATAAAAAATACAATAAAATATAATGACAGGTCTGCTATGGATGGGAGGAGGAGAAGGACACCAAGACTTCTTTACTTAACCCAGATTAGGTTAGATTAGGTATACATTTTATCCCACCTATAGCATGAAACTTTGTCTATTTATAAAAAGTTAGTGCTTTAACAAGTGTTATTGGAATGAAATAAAGTGGTATAATAATTCATATTTAAAACTGTTTCTTTTAATTCAGGGGATTTCACTTTTTCGAGGTCTTTTCATACCTGAATGTCAACATGGTCATTGCCCGCAGCTAAGCCTGGGGTGGAGATGGAGAAGCCAATTACCGAGGGTCTTTCTCTGGCCTTCTTTTGACATCAAAGGTGATATAGATTTTCTTTCTGACTTCATTATATGTTTTTGTTTATTTGGCGTGTGAGAATAGTGACGTGGCACTGTTGGGCTTCTTTAGTTGATTTGATAAAAAAACTGTGTTATCTAGTTTTTATTTATATTTTTTTTCAATAATGCGTTCCATAAATGAACAAGTGGGAATGCTCTATTAGCAGGAATTACGCATTCATTTTGCCAATACTCTAGGTCCCCTAAGTTTATTCATTATAAGTTAATCATGTAAGGGCAAATATTTCATTTTTCTTTTTGAACATTGTTCATTGTCGGCAAGAAGATCTTTGTTGTATAAAGCAAAAAAGCGTATTAGCAGCTATTTGGTAATCCTTATGATTCCCAGCTCATTCAAATTGACTCGGGTTTACTCAAATGGTTTTATGTTACGAGTGTTTTTTTATTTTTTTATGTGTTATTGGTGCTCTACATATAAACCTGAATAAACTTTTATTTCATACTATTTGGTGAATCTGTGTACTGCTTCAGCAACTTCTTGACTTGGTGATTTACTGCAATTGCCCGTTGCGTATTAATTTACATATCTGCACATATGTATATCTACATATATGGATATCCATACAGGCATATGTACGCTTAGATGTATGAAATCTTGTATGTATAATATCATCATAAATAAGGAAGTTACTCGAAGCTCGACTTGATTCCTTCTTGTAGAGAGTTCAACTGCACAACTATTTTTTATTTCAGGTGCAAAGCGAATTCTCAAAATCATATGAGAAGGTCCATTAATCCAAGTGTGTTTCTTCTTATTTTTTGTTTTTTTAAACAAACATTAGTTATTTTATTCAAACATTACAAATATACAGTATACTTATTAATCAGTATGCTTATTAATCAGTATACTTATTAATCAGTATAATTAGTATTCTTGAAGATATTGGGAGCCGACATTCGAAGATTCTCTTTCGTTGATTGTTCAACTACCAGCTGTTGCTACATATGTTTACCACATAATTTATAAAAATGGTGAAATTGTACTAGCAGACAATTCATTGGATTATGGTGCTAATTTTTCTCACATGCTTAGATTTGATAGTACCAGCATGTAAGAGCTTATGAGGCTTTATATCACTATCCATAGGTAGGATAAATATTCTCAGCACAGATTGTAATTTACGATTACAAACTTGTTTTTTAAACCATGTTTGAGGAATCTGCAACTATAATCAGTATATAATTTGTTGAAGTGACCATGAAGGTGGAAATGTCAGTGTTTATATGATTCTCATAATATTGAACATTACAGGAGCGCCAAGTTCATGGACTACACTACCGACAACATGTTTTTCTACCCTTTACCAATAGGTATATTATTTGACTTCTGTGCTTTGCATATCACTTGTAGATGTGCCAACTTTAATCTATTTAGTTACCACTATGTCCATTGGGGTTATCTTTTACATCTGATGTGTCACATGGGTAAAATGAATTGGTGCTTTAGATAAAAAACGAAGTGAGGTTAATTTATGGTAAAATTAGAATATGAAATTATTATTGGGTTTAATTACTTTCACCAATTTAAAATGAAGCTATAATGTAGAGCTAACATAGAGGACTCTATTTACTTCTACAGTAATAATTTCTTATATTGTTGTTAGGTTATATAGATGTGTAAAGTTAGTTTTGTTGAGAAGTTATTGCATGAAACTTTGCCAGGGTGGTATAGGAGGGTGGGAGGGGGTTAGTATGGTTGGTTAAATGATTGGAATTGGATCTTTGCATACAACTTGCATTTTCTGCTTATCGGTGGTTTTAATTGGTTCAACAAGGGTGTCGTCAAAAAACCGGTTACTTGCACAGGCTATGAACTAAGATCATGTGAAGGGTATGGAATTATTTTTCATTTCGTTTTTTTAGTTGCTTTGGTATTCAATAGTTTCTTTGTGGTTCATGTTTTATTCTGGAAAGCTTATAATATTTCTTTTCTCTGTAGTCAAATCCAGCTCTATATGTTTTGAGGGAGCACATACGAAAAGGGTTGCAATTGTATTCTTCTGAGCCAACTGAACTATGGATAAATTTTTAGCAATTAAATTATATGGTTTGTTGATGATACAAATATGTACCGTGTGACCATTCACAAGACATTTGAAGGAAATCTTACAACAAAGCCGATTAATGGTGCTATATTCATTTTCAATCTTCGTACAAGACACCTCTTTTTGAAGGTTTGTCTTTTTTGTTACATTTAGCACTGGGCGTATATCTTTCATATTAGTTTGATTTATACATCTAATTAAATGTTATATTGTAGATTATTCACACAAGCGTGTAGGCAGGGCAAAAGCGTCTTGGTCAGCTTGCCAAGTGGAAGATTGCAGATGAAGTTGTTTTTGTCCGATATTTGCCTGTTGAGGAACAACCAAAGTAGATCATTGTCACTCGTAAAGGCATGTTGGATCCTTTGGAAGTCCATTTTCTTGATTTCCCTAATATTGTTATCAAGGGAAGTGAGTTGCAACTTCTGTTCTAGGCGTGTCTAAAAATTGAGAAATTTGGTAATCTGATTCGGAAGGCATCTGATCCGATTTCAAGTTTACCATCAAACCTCTGATGCGTCCACCATAATGGATTTTGTTTAAGAACCTGATATTGCTTTAAATATGTTATTTGATTCTGAACGCTTGTCTGAAAAAGGATTCTGAGTAAGTAAGAGTTAAGATTTTGATTCATACTGTTATTTTGTAAATGAAGAAAAATGTGTATTAGTGAATCTATTTATGTTTATAAATAAAGAAAATGTGAAAAGTAGACTATAATGACGTTTTGACCTTTTGATATGAGCTATTTGCGTAAATCACAAATTATGAGTAAATACTAGCTCCGATTGAAGTAGTTTAGATAAGATTATAGACCGGTATTGGACTAGAGTAAATTATTTAAGTTTGTTAAGAGTATCTTTACCTGTGAAAGTTATTAAGAGTATCTTCGCTTAGTTTAGTAAAACTATCTTCACGTGTGAAAAGTCTTGTAACAGTATCTTTGCGTGTGAAAAATATATGATTTAAATGTCAACAACCCTGCTAATGTGATGCCTCTATTGAAAATACTTCTGCATAAGTGATTCTTGATCTAATGACAGTTGGAAAAACAATAAGAAAATATTCACATTTTGAAAATTGACTAATTGTACCGGATTTGCTGTTAATCGTACCTTCTTTTCATACAAACAAAGTACACACATCTTGATCTAATTAAGTGGACCAATGACCAATTTGACATTTAATGTTTTAGCTCAGTTTTGTTACCTATTTTTGACCGGGTGGAGTTATATCATGCTTGGATAAAAAGTTTTGATATGTTATGTGCAACAAAAAATCACGTATGCCAACGCACCGTCGCGGAGCTTAGTTTAAAAACTCATTCTAGTACATGCATGTACATTTATATGTATACAAGCATTTATTTTTCTTCACGTGCGATTAAGCTTTTTTTAATCCATGCTCATAATTTTCACGCTTTAAGATATTTTATAAAACTTAAATAATCGTTTGTTAAACATCAGTATCATCTATTTTTGCACGTCTAGTATATAAATAAGCTAGTAAGATCAAAGCTTCAATCATCGCTCATAATTTGCATGCGTGAAGATATTCTTACAAAATTTAAAATAATCGTCTACTAGACATGAATATCTCATTATTTTGGCACTTTTATATAAAAAAATACCTAGTAAGACAGCATTTGCAACCCTTACTCAATGCAACTCGTGAAGATAATTTTTACAAAAACCTTAAATAATCTAATTAATTAAATATCAATATAACAATATTGTATTGTCGAACTACTAGTAGAATATAAAATAAACTATTAAGATCAAAATCTATCAATCCCTTTGGACATAATTTGTATTGTGAAGATATTCAATAAAAAACTTAAATAATCGACTACTTAGAATATCAAGCCAAATAAAATCGGCTTTTAGTGTAAAAAGGTTTTTTATTGACCATTTTATTAAAGTGCACCCTACCATATAATCAAATTGCTCCCACCTTGAAGCCAAACAATGTATAAAAACCTTACATCTCTATCTTCATTTTTCTATCTATAACGACTTTTGTCAAAAAAAATTGCCCCTTGTCCTCTAACTTTCTGGTTCCGTCACTGCATAGAGATATTACCTTTTAATAATCTTATATAATATAAGATTCAGTTTTCACATTTAATACGGCTGCATTAATGACTCAAAAATCAAGTTCTCTATTGCTAAACTGCGTTTTGTGGATGTGATAATATAAGATTCAGTTTCATGTCATTAATAGGGCAGTATTAATGATGTGAAACAAAGCCTTACAACAAAAGCTTACACCACTAAATACCACGACAATGAATACCCCGGAATGTTTATCGACATGAAGTTACAGCACCACCATAATGAATACATAAGGCATTGATAGACATGGCAGTTACAACACAACCACAATGAAAAACATGTGTTTGAAACCCTAATCAATTTTCCTCCCTTCAACCCCTCCCCATCTTCTTCCTTGATCTTTCATTCAATCAAAAAAAAAAACCCTAATCTTCAAAAACCCTAATTAGTTTTCCTCCCTTCAACCCATCCCCATATTCTTCATTGATCTTTCATTCAATCAAAAAAAAAACCCCTAATCTTCAAAAACCCTAATCAATTTTCTTATTCATGGGAAAGCAATTCGTCAATATGGATCAAAATGGTTGGACATGGATAACTCGGAACAAGAAATCAAAACCAATTGGAAATCCTTATCATAAGGATTTGGAGAACATTGCAACATCCTTTTATGTCACCAATATGCCTCCGGCATTAACATCAAAAGGATTATGGAACGTGTGTGCTTCTCATGGTCGTTTGGTTGACGCTTTCATCGCTAATAAATTATCTAAAGGAGGTAAACGCTTTGGTTTTATTAAATTCCTTGGTGTTAAGGATGCAAATTCTATTGTGAATTCTATGTCGAGTATATGGATTGGTAGTTTTCATCTTTACATCACCTTAGCTTTAAACCAACATCCCAACACAAAAACCCTAGCACCAAAATATACTCAATCCCAACCAAAACCTACCAACGCCTTCACTACCGCCAATAACCATAACGCCTTCCCATCTCTTAACAACATCGCCACAAATAATAAACCTCCAGAAATCAAAACACACCAACCAAAACCCTCATACTCCTCGACCCTCAAATATGTTCCCATATCAACCTCCAACGAAACAAAACCCATCCAAAAACGCACCATCACACTCACGGAACAAGAAACCATTAATGTGGAAAACACGGATACAATCCTACTTGTGAAATTGAAAGACATCGATTCCATGGAAAACATGTATGTCATTTGTAGGAATGAAGGCTTCTTAGATCTTAATATTCATCATGTTGGCGGATACTGGATTTGGATACAATTTCCCTCATCTATGTCTTGCTCTAAATTCCAAGAGAATGAAAGTCTTAAAAGGTTGTATTCGATTAAAAGGGCTCCCATGCCTAATTTTAAAATTGACGAACGAATTCTTTGGATTGAGGTGAGTGGTTTACCTTTATGTGCTTGGGGCTCAATGGCTTACAAAAAGATTGCAAGTAGCTTTGGGAAATTCTTGTTCTTTGAGAAGGAAGAATCCACAGCATTGAGTTCGGGTAGACTTTGCATATCTACCAAATCACATCAACTCATCTCGGAAACTGTTCAAGTCGACATCAAGAATGAGTCTTTTGAGGTTTCGGTCCAAGAAATTGGATCATGGAGTACAAAAATAAAAGATGACTACAATGACATTTCCTCCAACCACGACTTAAAGGAGGTGGATCATGTATCTGAATCAAACGACGAGCAACCGATTGATGATTTTGAAATACTCCAAACAAAACTCAACAATATGGATGAACAAGCTTTTGACAATGAACTGGGTACCGAAGGGGACAAAAAAGATGGTGAAAATAGGTATTCAATCGACTCCCCAAAGAAAAAAATGGAAGAAGACACCAATTTTAATTCCACTAATTCAGAAACAAAGGATAATTCTTCGGATTTAAGTAGACCTCCTGGATTTGAGTTCATGAAAAAGAGCTTTTCATCATCTAGCAATTGTTCTACATCGTTTGCAAGACGTAGAAAAAATGATATCAAAGGATTTTCCCTTTTAAGTGAACTCAACCAAATCATTGATGTGGGCTCATCACTTGGTTATGATGTTAGAGGATGTAAAAAAACTCTAAACAAAATGATCAAAGGAATCGGGATTCACATGGTTGACAAATGAATATTTTGTCAATAAATAGTTGTGGTACGAGGAAAAGAAGAAAACGCATGTGGATTCAAGACATAGTCCCACTCCGTTCAAATTGTATAACTCATGGCTTCTGAGAGATGGTTTTGATAACCTCATTAAAGAGGAATGGGAATTGCTTGATTCTAATCTCAAATGTCATGAAAAGTTTCGCCGCCTCAAGGATAAGATCAAACAATGGAGCAACAACATCAAGACGTTGGAAAGAAACAGAAAAACCGTGGCTCTTGAGGAAATTAATTCAATTGAGAAAAGGATTGATGAGGGATCCGCTATGCCTTCCGACAATGATCACCGCCTCATCCTTCTTCAAGAAATTGAAAAGATCGATAAGTTTGCTTCAATGGATATTATTCAAAAAGCTCATGTCAAATGGGATATAGAAGGGGATGAAAATTCCAAATTCTTCCATGGGCTCATCAACCAAAAAAGGCGGAATCAGATGATCAATGGGATTATGGTTGAAGGAAATTGGATCACGAACCCTTGTTTGATCAAGGATGCCTTCCTTCAATTCTATAAAAGGAAATTCCAAGCTCAAGATTCACAGGTTATGTTCTCTAACCTTCCTCATTCTCATTCCCTTAATTGCATGGATCGAGAAACTCTTGAAAGACAGGTTACCCTTGAGGAAATTAAGGAAGCCGTTTGGGATTGTGGAAGTAGTAAAGCTCCGGGCCCGGATGGTTACTCTTTTGCGTTTGTGAAGAAGTATTGGGGCACTATTCAGAAGGATCTATATGATTTTGTTAACTTATTCTTTGCTTCTTGTGTTATGCCTAATGGTGCTAATTCTTCGTTTTTCACCCTTATCCCAAAGGTCAACAACCCTACCTTAATCACTGACTTTCGCCCTATTTCGCTTATTGGTATACACTATAAGATCATTGCCAAGATTTTAGCTAACCGTTTATCTAAAGTGATTGACAAGATTGTTAGCAAGGAACAGTCGGCGTTTATTGCTGGTCGTCAAATTCTTGATGGCCCCGTTATTCTAAGCGAAATCATTGAGTGGTATAAAAAACGAAAAAAGAAGCTCCTCATTTTTAAAGTGGACTTTGAAAAGGCTTTTGATTCCATAAGCTGGAATTACTTGATTCACATTCTCGACAGTTTTGGATTTGGTAATAAATGGTGCTCTTGGATTAAAGCTTGTCTTAATTCTTCGAGAGCTTCTATTCTTATTAATGGTAGCCCTACGTCTGAGTTCTCCATTAAGCGTGGTCTTAGGCAAGGAGATCCTCTATCTCCTTTCCTTTTCATCTTGGTTATGGAAGGTCTCCATAATGCTTTTGAGGAAGCGGTGGGAAATGGTTTGATTACTGGTGTTAATATTAACAATTCTACTATAAATGTTTCCCATCTTTTCTATGCAGATGATGTGATCATTACTACGAATTGGAATGCTAGAGACATGGATAATATCATTCGTGTTCTCCATGTTTTCTATCTAGCCTCGGGTCTCAAGATTAATATTCACAAGTCTAATATTTATGGTATTGGGGTTAATAATGATGAAGTTTTAAGTATGGCTAGCAATGCTGGTTGTATTGCAGGTGATATCCCTTTCAATTACCTTGGTCTCCCCATTGGTTCCAATATGAAGTCTATTGCTAGTTGGAAGACGCTTGTTGATCGTTTTCATATGAGGCTTTCCTCTTGGAAAGCTAATCTTCTGTCGATTGGGGGTCGTCTGACTCTTATCAAGTCTGTGCTTGGTAGTCTTGGTATCTACTATCTATCGATTTTCAGAGCACCCGAATCGGTCCTTCAAGACCTAGAAAGAATTCGGGCTAATTTTTTTTGGGGTGGTAATAAAGATGAAAACAAAATGGCATGGGTCAAATGGCTAATTATTCTTAATTCTTTTGATAAAGGAGGGTTAAACATTGGCAGTCTTAAAGCTTTCAACCTTCCTCTTCTTCAAAAATAGCGTTGGAGGTTGCTTTCTTCCCCAAACGCCCTTTGGGTTCAGGTCATCAAAGCTTATCATGGTCAAGAAGGAGGTTTTGATACAAATGGTTGTAGCTTCAAGGGAATTTGGGCTAACATTGTTGGGTCCTCCAATTTCCTCCACTCGAAAGGTATTATCTTATCTAACACTTTTCGGTTTAAAGCAGGATGGGCACTCGTCTCGATTTTGCAAAGAAATTTGGTAGCAGACTCCTCTTTTTACAATTACCATCGCTCTATCATCGATCAGACAAAGATTGTCTTATCATGACCGTAATTACTAATGGCAATGGTCTTGGAAATGGTCTCGGACCAATCGTGGTGTAAAAACCTTGCCTATATTATGTGACAATTTTTTAATGAACTCGGTCATCTAAATCTTGATGTCATAAGAATACTAGTACTTGGAGTCTTGTCTAATGGTGTACTTAAATAACCTGTTAATGATTCACCCCGTTAAGGATTGACCAAACTATCCTTCCCACTCTTTCGCATAAACTAACTACTATGGATAAATCATCCCCCCTACCCTAAGGTTCAATGTGTTTAATGTGGAGGCTTTCCTGTGGACCGGACTCCCTCATAGATTTAATCACTCTTCGCGTGAAGGATATCCCGGCCAATCCTCTTGTCCTTCTTGCAATGCAATGTTTGAATCTCTAACATTTTTCTTCGAATGCACATTGCTACCGAAATGTGGAAGCCTCGTTTTTATATGTGTATATTCCTCTTTTTCAAGCTTCTTCTTGGATTCTTTCTAAGATTTATTGGTAGTCATCTCTGGCATTGCTTCTAAAGATAAAAAACACAGGATCTATTTATTACTTACTTCGTTCTTTGTGCTGGCTATTTAGGAAAACCGAAATACGTCACGTTTAGCTCTCAACCTATGCAGTAAAAAAGTGATCTATTCATAATGTTCGTTCTCTTCATTTCGTGCTTTCACTATAAGGACCAATATGAAGTTATTTATAGGGGAAAAAAAAAATTTAGGTGGAACACATGGGCTTATGTATCCCCTTTCGATCACCAATAGCGTAATGGCAATTGTTCAGCTGCTTTTGGTTTTTTTCCTGACTCTGTGCGATCCAAGTTCGCATGGGTTGGCGTACCTATACGCCAAGTTTTTTTCGTTTGTGCATCTTCGTTCGGTTTTTTTGAGATATGTTCTTCTTTTCTTCATTCTCTCGGGACTTGTTTGGGGTTTCATCAAAATCCATCCCGAAGTGAAATCCGGTGGCTCGGCCTCCGGGATGGGGGGTTTTTCTTTTGCCGAAGTGAAAACCGATCCGTCGGCCTTCGTGTCAAAAGTTTTTTCATCCCTTTTGATTCCCTCGCAGTTAAAGTCTCGGGATTTTACCATTTTTTGATGTTATGTATTTCTCTTTGTTGACTCTATTGTACTTTAAGTTTCTAGCGTCTTGCTAGTCTTTTTTTTTTTATATATTCCATCTTTGCCGTTCAAAAAAAAGAGAAAGCCCTACTACATCTATTAGAATACCAAAAAAAGGACCACGAAACAATATCGTCGAAGACCACCGAGCGTCTAGGCGGAGAAGCATAAAAAATAAGCTGATTCCGAAACATCCAAAGCCTCCACCAAGCGACGTGTGGTTATACGATTAATTTCCACATATTGGTGGCAAAATACTTGCATATTTTGAATGAAAGTAGCTTAAACTTATTTTTAATTAAAAAAAACAGAAAACAAAAAATTGATTTTTTTTAACAAGCAAACAATTGTAAATAAACACTCGCATATTTTTGTGAAAAACCATTTTCTTATTGCTAATCGATATATAAACATTTTGTGTAAGTGCCATCAATACCTACCGATCAGCATATAATTAATTAAAGATGCTAAATCATGCAATATGCCATATAGTTTAACTCTCTTAATTTTATTAGCAATATGTTTAACTTGTTTCCAACTAAGCAACCAATATATATAGAGTCAATCCATCAAAGATTAGAGGTAAAACATTTAAACAGAATCCCTATAAACTGATAGTAAACTATATCTAGCTGGTCATGCATGGACAAGTGTGATATATATATAAATGACAAATCTAGGGGCCGTTTGGTTTGTTGTTAGGAATCACAATGGGTATCGGATTTGATATGGGGTAGAATGACAATGGATATGAAAAAGTGTATGATTATGATTTTTTATGTTTGGATGACAAAATATGGTATGAAAAAAGTGTATAGATATTTGAATTTTGTAGTAGAAAAGAGATCAGCCCACGGAATGGATTTCATAGACACCAAATTTGTGGGTAATATACCAATTTTATTCCTGGACTATAATATACCAATTTTATTCCTGGACCCACTAAACAACATCTTTAATCACTATGAAACCCATAACCCCATTAGCTTTATAACATATTCAATCGTAATCGAAGTCCGAAACAACCAGTATGGAAGGATGATTGATATCCATGGCATTGATGGTTTTAAGTTGATGCCTTTCTATTAACAACAACTTTCATGATACAAGAAAAGAAGGTGATGGTGTGAGTGGGTGGGGGTATTTCTTATACATTTTTGAATGTTTGAGAGACAATGGTTTTAAAATTTAACATGCTCTTTGATCCTTTGAACCTGGAATGAACACCCAAACTATGAAAAGGTAAGTGATTTGAAAGAGACTTCTCTCCAAGATTTGAGATTAGAATCTTTGTTTGGGCCACTTCCTGTAACTTGATGGTGATGTCCATCTGTTGATTGTATTGGCACAATTTATACATAATGTTATACATTATTAGTATTATTTTTGTAAGCACGTTTATAAATTTGTTTAGAAGTTGCATGGAAGATGTATGCCACCTTCTTGGATCTAGCAAACTCCTACGACTCGAATTATATATCTTTTGCAACATGTTTTATGCCTGATTCTATGAATAACAACTACATAAAACATGTATAAATTACTTTTTGCTAGATATTTTCTTTTTTTTAAAAGGTTTTCTCGGTAAATTTTATTACTCAAAAAAAAACAATTAACTACAATAGATGAGGGTGAATCTCACATCTCCGCCCGCTACATATGCAACCTACTTCTTAAAAGGAAGATACACAAAGAGAATAGACTACAAATGACTCAACAATTTCAAGTAATCTATTTCTTCTTACGACTTAAACTCCATCCATTGGCCTTAGCAAATAATTATTTTTTTTAGAACGACAACTATTATAAAACCAACTAGCAAGAAGCTAGAAAAAGAATTACAAAGAGATCAAATAGGGGTCTTAGCAAATAATTATTAATATTATCAAAGTAGGAAAGTTAGGTGTACATGTCTTCTCTTTATACCCTTTCTCTGTCCCTGGTTCTCCTATACATAGATATTCTATAGTACTCCGTATGTTTCTTCTTCATACATATACCATAGGGCATGCATGAGATTACGTTGTTTTGTGCATCAATCATGGTTATTAATAGAAGATCCGGGAGGCTTTATGGACTACATCATTTGCAACACATTGCTTACTTTTTGCTATTGATAGCCACCCAGAATCATATTTTAGACCAAGATATATGGCTAAATCCTTTCATATGACTTGCTGCTGAAGTTTAATTGCCACGTTACCGGCCTTCGCAAGAATGCAATGTCGACTTATGGGTTTGAACATTGGTTTGTTATTCTGATCTCACATTTCCCTTTTACATCTCAATATTCATGTTAATCTAACGCCCCATTCCTTTAAAAAAAAAAAAAAAAAAAAAAAAAAAAAAAATTAAAATAAAAATTCCTTCACAAGCATGCAATTAGCGCATAGCAAGCAGGGCAGTGTACTTCTTGTTTTAGGGCAATACGACATCCGTTTATGCTACGTATTATGCACAGTGCCGTCGTTAGAGCTAGTGGTCATTTATGAGGATCTCAAGATAAGATATAATTCCACATTAAGGAAGATCATAGCCTTGATTCAAGTTGGGAAAGTCACAACGCTAGCTCATAGAAGCTAGACGTGACGTTCTGAGGACCCCTTTCAAATTTCCAATTGTTGTTTCTCTTCAACAATCAATTGTCATGTGACTTTGTTCTTTCGATAATGAATGGAAGTCTGTCTTAATGCTCATATGGACCACGAAACTAGGGGAAACATGAAAACTGGCGATACCACCTTCACTTACGTACTTGATTATGAATGACATGTTTATAGATGGCCCGGCCTTATGGTCAAGTACACTCTTTAAGCATACAAAATGCAAGGTTCTTGGTATCAAAATTGATGTCCCTCAAGAAAAACTTTAAAACCAGATATGAGAAGTTATCTAGTTGAATGCAATGCCTCAAATGATCACATCTATTAAAAGCAACGTTTAGTGTACTTACGGATCTTTATACCAGTCTCTTGATAATAATACCTGAATATAAGAACTTAAGGTCCCCGCTTATTTTGAAGTTTGTTTTGAGATGTAACACAAGTACGACTATAGCATTTTCCATATATGCATCTTCTTTTGTCTTTTTGATAGTTGTTATGAAACATATACACAATTAAGTTCCTTATTTGTAGGCCAAACTTTTATTGTATTATTTTGTGCGAGTGAAAAACATGTGTTTTCTACTTTTCTCATATTCGCAGTATCATATAGATGGTCTAGTCATGCCGAAATGAATAAGTTTTCAACAACTCAGACGCGGCTCTATTTGTTTTGTTTCTATAAGACTACTCACAGTAAGGGCCTTGGAGACTAGTCACCATCCCATGAGGGCACCCAAGAGACTAGTCCATCTTATTGCCCCACCCGACATTGGACTAGTCTCTGAAAGATCAAATGGAGATGTTGGTCCCAAAAGCAACTGATTGGTTGTGTGGTTCTTGGATGGCTTGTGTGTAGTGTTTATTTAATGTATTTTTTTGAAGTATGTTTTTTGTTGTGCTTGTCTCCTTGTTACACCAAGTTGGTCACATGTCAGTCTAAGGAGAGAGAAAGCTGACGTGACATGAAGATGTCAGTCACCTTGGCTCCTTATTGCACTTAGCCTAAGTATCAAGCATTGGTTTACTCTTTAATTGTTGGCGGGTTCTCAAAAGTTAATTTGATATGGGTTATAAGAAGAAAAGAAGAAATCATTAAATGCAATGGCGAAGCTTGATGCTTTATTGTGAAAGGCCGTAAACAAAATTTGTATGAAGTAGAAGGGCCAAAATTGTAAAACATGAAATTTACTACATGAAAATAATTAAAAATTTACACTATACGATAAAATTTTGCGAGTGTGGAGGGGGTGCGGGGCACAACCCTCTATGTCTTCACATAGCTACGCCAATAATTATTTGCTTTAGATAACTGTAAAATGAAGAAGTCCATTAGGTTTTAGCAACGGTACATAACCCGAGAACATTTGTAGACACCATTTGTTGTCGCTAAAGGTTTTAGCGACCATAAAGTGGACCTTTAGCGACTACGTACACTACAACAAAATGAGCGTTTTGGGTCGAGGAAATATTAGGGTCGACAATGTCGACCCTAACTGAGGCATGGGGACCACATTTATTCAACAAAACTGGTTAGTCAAACATCCACACATTTAGGGTCGACAATGTCGACCCTAATATTTTTCCATGACTTTATATATTTTCTAATATATAAAATGCATTTAAAATTATATATAAATATATAAAACAATTTATAAAAAAATTTAGGGTCGACAATGTCGACCCTAATTTTTTTACCAAAATTTAAT
Source organism: Tanacetum coccineum (assembly GCA_026074375.1). Lineage (NCBI taxonomy): Eukaryota > Viridiplantae > Streptophyta > Magnoliopsida > Asterales > Asteraceae > Tanacetum > Tanacetum coccineum. The sequence continues at coordinate 18,545 of BQNB010119589.1, forward strand.
CCCATTTTAATGAGCCCGCCAGTATTTAATATATCCCGCTAAAATATTAGGGTCGACAATGTCGACCCTAAATTTCTTTTTAAAAAAAAAATTTATACAAAAATTTAAAATACTTTTTATAAATTCAGAAATGATATAAATTACCAATTATAGTCAAAAAATCTATTTAAAAAAACCTTATATATATTTTAACAAACACTACTAGAAAAAGAAGAACATGCGACGGTAAAATGTAATTAAGTAAAGCGTACGAATTACATTACAGATCGATTAAACAAAGTCTTGACATACAATAAAACATACGAATTACATTGCAAATGACAAACTACTCCAAATCAAGTTTTTCCATTTCATTGAGAACTTCGTGAAGTAGTGCAGCCGAATTGAGTGTGTGTTGTTCCGGATGCATATGCATCTCCATTGTTGCCTTGAGTACACTTATCCTTCCACGCAATTGCTTGCAGTTTGAGCACTCTGCGTTTCTTGAAGATCCGGGAGAATAGATTTGAGGTGTTGAAGGTCCCGAAGAATAGCTTGGAGGTGTTGAAGGTACTGAAGCTTAGGTGACGGGCAAAATTTAGGGTCGACATTGTCGACCCTAACTGTCGCAAAGGGCCCACTTTTATTCAACAAAATTGGTCAGTCAAAGAAAGTGTGTGGCCCACGAGATTAGGGTCGACAATGTCGACCCTAACGTTTTTCCATGAAAATATTTGTTTTTTAATATATAAAATCCATTTAAAATTATATATAAATATATAAAACAATTTTAAAAATTTCTTAGGGTCGACATTGTCGACCCTAATATTTTTACCAAAATTTCACCACAATTAATTTTTAGCGGAAAATTTAGGGTCGACAATGTCGACCCTAATTGTTTTTTATATATTTTTACCAAAATTTCACCACAATTAATTTTTAGCGGAAAATTTAGGGTCGACAATGTCGACCCTAATTGTTTTTTATATATTAAAATGATTTAAATCAGTATTAAAAATGATTAATAAATGATTAAATTAATATTAAATAAGTTAAAAATGATTTAAATTAGTTATAAATTATTGTAATAAAATTATATAAAAAAAATTAAAATACTTTTTATAAATTCATAAATGATA
>BQNB010119590.1:0-14510 GCA_026074375.1 Tanacetum coccineum
TCCTAGAATAAGCCCTCAGGTTTTGCCATTTTAGCCTTTAGTTTAAATTGCAACCTGTCCCATTTGCAGCCATTTGTAGCTTATCTTAGCATAATATCTTAGCCAATTTTTTCTTTCATTAGTTTCTTAGGTATAGCTTATTACCTGTATCAGCTTATTTTTCCTTTTTAAGTCTTTCTTTTAGTGTTAATAAGCCAAAAATTTAGCCCATGTATACTTAGTTAAAAAAATTGCATTCTGCCAATCTTTTCATGTGCTTATTTTTAGCTTATTATTAAGACTTGTAAAAAGTGTTTTTTTATTAAAGTTTGTTATTTTTACTTGTTTTATAAGTTTTACAAAGAAAAAAGTAAAAAAAATGTTAAAAAAAAGGGAGGCATGGGGGTCGAACCCATGACCTCCCCCATTTAAGCCAACACCTCACACACACCACACTCGTCCAACTGCCCTAGGGACTTTTTCAGTTAGTATTCCCCTCATTTTATTTTTATAGTCTTTTTAGCCCTTTTAAGCTATAAGCTGTATTTAGCTTATTTAGATAAGCTGCTTCCTCACTTTTATTTTTCCTAGATTCTGCACATTTCAAAATACTTTCCCTGAATTTTTCATAATTTTCCCATTTTATTTATTATTTTTAATGAATTTTTCTTTTTAAAACTGTTTTTAAATCATAATAAATAAAATAAAAATCAAAAAAATATAATTATTTTTTAAAAAATTTTCTTTTATCATTTAGGACCTAGGAAAAAATAAATTTGCATCCGTAGGGTTAAATTTGTAAGATTTAGTTTTCTAAAGAACGTGTTTCAAACCCTGTTCTCGTTTACGTATTTTAACTTTAATTACTTTAATTTTCATGCTCCCATAGACTTAGGTTTTTCTTTTATGCCTTATTTATGCTTCCCGTAGATTTCTAAGGTATTTAATTGCCTATTTATGTCTTTCCCGTAGCTTTTAAGTTTTCCCGTTTGCTTTGCTTGTTTTTCCCGTAGTTTTTAGAATCCAATCATATCTTTGATTCATTCAAGTCATCCGATAGTCAAACCAATAATGTGAACGTCAATTTCATGCCTCGTTGGGGGACATAACGACCCGGGAATCGCGTGATTCCCGGTTTACTACATTTGATTGATATTTTTGATTCTCATTATTATATTTATATATTTATTTATATTTATATATAGTAAGGGTCTAATTTATAAGCATCAGTTCAAGATTAGATAGTGAAGCAGTTGTGGATGTGTGTTGGGGTTCAGTGAGATTTCCTGACCCTTCACCCACTTCTGCTTGTTGTTATGCAGCATTTCCATTTCATTACAAGCATCCTTTATGTATAATCAGCTTTATAGTAACACAATTAACCTCCCCTCAATCAATACTTCAGAGGTTAAGCATTCCAATACTTACAATTAGATATTGAAATCTGCTAACATCAAATGCCTTTGTGAGTAAATCAACAACATTGTGATCAGTGTGAATCTTGATCACTTGAATTAATCTCTTCTCATAAGAATCCCTGATAAAGTGATATCTAATCTTAATATGCTTAGTCTTTGAGTGAAACACTGGATTCTTAACAATGCAGATGGTGCTTTCATTATCAATGAAAATCTTGGTATTCATGAAATTGTATCCATAATCCAGCATTTGATTTTGAATCCATAATACCTGTCCACAGCAACTAGATGCAGCTACATATTCTGGTTCAATAGTAGAGTTCGCAACTATAGTTTGCTTCTTACATTACCATGAGATCAATCTCCTCCTAAGAAATTGACAACCTCCTATTGTGGATTTCCTGTCTAAACTTGCACCAGCATAGTCACTGTCAGTATAAGCTTCCAAGTCAAATAGAGAGTCCTTAGGATACCAAAGGCCCAATTTAGGTTGACCTTTCAAGTATCTAAATATTCTCTTCACAGCATGAAGATGTGAAACTTTAGGTGTGACTTAAAAACATGCACAAGCACATAAAGCATACATTATATCAGGCCTAGAAGCTGTTAGATACATCAATGATCCAATCATTGATCTATATAAGTGAACATCAACATCTTCAGCTTCTGCATCTTTGAGCAATGGCTTTGAAGTCTCCATAGGAGTACTTTCTACCTTCACAGTTGAAAAACCAAACTTCTTAAAAATTTCATCCACATACTTGTCTTGACTGATGAAAATCCCATCATCTTTTTGAGTCACTTGTAGTCCTAAGAAGAAGGTAAGCTCACCCATAGAACTCATCTAAAATTTTTTTGTGCATCAATTTCTCAAACTCAGTGCATAAACCCTTCTTAGTAGATCCAAAAATGATATCATCTACATATACTTGAACTAGTAAAATATCATCTTTGACTCTTTTAATGAACAAAGTCTTATCTATCTGGCCTCTCTGAAATCCATTGTCCAATAAATAAGTAGATAGAGTCTCATACCAAGCTCTAGAAGCTTGATGTAGACCATATAATTCCTTTTCTACCTTATAAACTTTGTCAAGAAACTCTGGATCTTCAAGCCCTAGAGGTTAACGAACATAAACTTCCTCTTTAATTTTGCCATATAGAAATGCACTCTTCACATCCATCTGATACATAACAAAGTCTTTAAATAAGGCATATGCTAAGAACAACCTAATTGCTTTAATCCTAGCAACTGGAGAAAAAACCTCATCATAATCAATTCCCTCTTCTTGAGTGTATTCCTGAGCAACCAACCTAGCCTTGTTCCTGATTACAATGCCTCTTTCATCTTTCTTGCTCTTGTACACCCATTTAGTACCAATAGCTCTTTTGCCATGTAGTAAATCCATTAAAGTCCAAACCTGTTGTAATTTGAACTATAAAAGCTCTTCTTGCATAGCTTTTATCCAGCTTAGATCTTGTAATACTTGGATTACCTTTTTGGGGTCTACTTGTGATAAGAAACATGCAAACAGGCATTTTTAAAAGTCTTTATGGTTGATTCTCTATTGCACTAAACTAAACATACCATGTTCAGTCACATTATTTGTCATCCTTCTAGTTTGAGGTGCTGAATGTATATCTCTAATGATTTGTTCAAGTGGATGATCCTTGTGAATTCTGGTAGTTGGAGTAGGACTGACAAGGATATGTGTGTCCAAATTAGTCATGTCAGCCTTTGCACCAACTCCTTCATCATCATCTGAATAGACAATTTCTTCCAAATTAGGCATGTTTGGATCATCATCACATCCATAGACTATATTCTCATCAACAGTATTATTTTCTATGTCAGCAGCATTAACAATTGGACTAACAGTAATAATGTTGTTAGTGCTATTGAGATTTGCATCCTACTCTTAATTAACTCTTGGCTCCTCTATATTTGGCACCTCACTATCTTCATTCTTTGGATATTTAGCATCCTTCTTTTCCTCCTCCCCTGCTGGTTTGAATCCAGCATTAGGAGAATACTTTGAACTAGAAGAGAACGATGGATGTTGAGTCAAAAATGGTAGCAGTATGTAATCTTTGCCAGGTACTATCTCCATTCTAGCTTTTCCTGCATCATCACATGCTTTTGTACCTACACTACCATTAGATTGATTCCCTGCAACAACTGGCTCATAATTCATAGATTTTGTTAGAGCATCTATATCAAAAAGCCAATTAGGTCCACTTCCTGCAATATTAGGTGTATCCTCACTAAACTTGACATGCAAGTTCTCTTCAACTATCCTAGTTCTATTGTTGAATACTCTAAATGCTTTACTATTGGTAGAGTATCCTACAAAGAACCCTTCATCAGCCTTTCCATCAAACTTACCTAGGTGATCTATGGTATTAAGGATTGTACCAGGACACCCAAATAGTCTCTTGAAGCTTAAGGCAGGTTTTCTAGCTAGAAAAAGTTCATAAGGGGTCTTGTTATGAGGCTTAATTACTAATACCCTATTTTGTACATAACTTCAGCCCAAAAGGTAGTAGGTAACTTTGAATTAGCTAGCATAGTCCTAACAGTCTCTATTAGTGTTTTATATTTCCTTTTTGCTACTTCATTTTGTTGTGGAGTTCTAGCAACACTAAATTCCCTCTTAATACCCTTTATTTCACAGAACTGATTCATGACCTTATTCTTGAATTCAGTCCCATTGTCACATCTAATTACTTTCACCTTAAGGTCTATTAGATTTTCTATGCGTGTTATGAATGTTTTAAAGATTTCACTAGTTTCATCCTTAGTGGCTAAAAAGAAAACCCAAGTAAACCTACTATAATCATCTGTGACAACTAGGCAGTATATCTTTTTCATTAGACTCTTTACAAATGTTGGCCCAAATAAATCCATATGCAACATTTATAATGGTTGGCTGATTGAGCTTATAGTCTTGGTCTTACAAGAGGCTTTATGTTGCTTTCCTTTCTGACAAGCAACACATGTATGATTATTTTCAAAAATCTTTAAAGGTAAACCTCTTACAAGGTTTCCCCTCACTAGTTTGTTCATAGTTTTGAAATTTATATGCCCAAGCCTCCTATGCCAAAGATTAGATTCATCTAATGTGGCCTTTGCAAAGAGACAAGTTAGACCTCCTGAAGGAACAATATTCTTTAAATCAACACTGTACATGTTATCTTTTCTAGGAACTCTAAGCAAGACATGATTTTCATCAAGTAGCTTAAAGTCAGGAGACAAAACAACACATTCAGTGTCTGTAAAAAGAACACTATTTTTCTTGTCACACATTTGTGAGACACTAAAAAGGTTAAACTTAAGCTCCTTAACAAAGTACACATCTTTAAAATCCAATTTACCTATACTGATTTTACCTTTACCAGTGATTCTACCTCCTTTGGGATCTCCTCCAAATGCAACAAATCCACCATCAATTTCTTCATAATCTGAGAGGTAGGACTTGTTTCCAGTCATGTGCCTAGAGCATCCACTGTCAATTACTCCTTTTTCCTGCAATTCTAGCTGTGGATTGACATGCACAAAAGTAAGAAAAGTCAGGCTCTCTTGGGGACCCAAGCCATTACAAACTTAGATATGCCTTGTGCATCAACATAGTCAAATCTTTTAAAATTTATTGATGCACCATATATTGAGGCCTTAACAGCATTAGCCTCATTTATCTTATTATTACTTACTACTGCTTTTGGCCCAGTAGTAGTAAAATCTCCCTTAACAGTATTAACTTTTTCTTTTAAAGTACTGTTTTTATTTGTTGTAAACTTGTTAAAGGGCCTTCTAACATGTTCTTATTTGATGTAAACATGTTAAATGGCCTTCTAACATGTGAATGTGCTCTATTAAAAACATTTGATGCTAGCCTTGCACAGTTCACTGTTAGTTTTGGGTAAGCAGTATTAATTGGCCTGGAGCGTTATTAACTGTTAATGTGTTTGAAGAGTTTTTTGCCTAGCAGTATTAAGTGTTTTAAGCCCAGATTTTAGTAAGAATGCTCTTGGAACAAAATTTCTTTTTAGATGAGGGTGAGTTATTCTTTGAGAATTTTGATGATTCACCCTTCTAACATTGTTCCATACAGGCTTTTCTACCATTTTCTTTTCATAGCAATCACAATCATTAATCAAATGGTTGAAACTGCCACATACATAGCAAGCCTTATTTTTAAACTCAAAATTACTTCCTAATTTCCGAGTCATCAAATTATTCCAGTTTCTCTGGTTACCTTTAGGACTTTGACTGTTTTTCCTAGGGTATTTAGCTTGCTTATCATTCTCTACCTTCTTAATAGACTCCTTAGGTGATTTCACATGCTCATTATATTTAACAAATTTTATTTTAGAAAAACTAGATTTTCTCTGATTGTTTAGACTTGACTCAGTCTATTCTCATCCGTAATGTCAGATAATCCAGTCTTCATAATGTGTTTTACCAACAGACTTAGGTATGACTTATAGTCAGGCTTCACTTATTGCAACATCAGGTATACTAGTTACTAACTTACTAAAAACATATTCATCCTCATCAGCAAGTACCAAATCATATTTAGGGGGCACGAAGTTCCCAGTATAAGGTCGGGGGCGAGATGGATGGTGTGGAACCGCATGATAACCTTTTCATGTTTTGTACCTATTTCTCATTCCTCTGCCCGTGACTATCAAACATTGACTATAACCATCACTTGACTATCAAACCCCTCACCCGTCTTGAACTTATACATACTTAACTATCTAATAGTTTGCTTAGATTCTTAGATGAATTTTAAAACTTTTCTAAGGTAAGTTTTAAATCATCTCTGTCCTTTTCAGCCTTTTTAAATTTCTTTCTAAGCTATGTTTAGTGCATTATCTTATCAATTTAATATCAAGTTGTATAAATTCTTTATGGTCCTCTTCATAAAACTAACTCATTCTTTTTATACACATCTTGTCTAGCCTCTTATCAATTCCTAGACCTACTTTAGTAAGCTCCTACAATTAATTGAGGACTTTTAAATCGTTTGTCAGATTGTCATAATGTTCTTTGAGATTTCATAGATTTTAAATGCTTTAGAAACAAGTAGATACCTCGATTGAGCTTGAAGAACTTGTTTAGAACCTGAAGATGTATATGCCATAAGTGCAAAGTTTGTAGGTCCTTTTTCAGCCTAGTCACTGCAGTCATACCCAAGTCCATCTTGAGCCACCAAAGCTTTTGTCTCTGTTGTTTCCACTGTCACATTCCTCCTTACAGGTTCTCTGTTCCTGTTCTCCCTTGGAGCCCTGCACTCCCTTGTAAAATGACCCTTTTTATGACAGTTATAACATTCCACCTTTGATTTGTTAAACCATATGGTCTCAGAACCATTTGCATTAATCTTCCTTCCAGTCTTATTTAGAAATTTTCTGGCTCTCATGGTTAACATAGCCATCTGCCACTTTAGATCCATCTCTTCCAAGTCATCAGCATCAATTCCTCATCATTTAATTATGGACTGTTAGATTGGTTTGCAAAGAAAGAATAGATCACAGAATCACTCATACTATCAGTAATGGAGGATAGGAAACATAAGCTTGATTGGAAAACTGTAGAGTTTTTGGGAAGACACAAAAACCACTTTTTGTGGAATTTTGGTTTGAGAATTGATTGACCCTTTAACTTCGTTTCATAAATCATTCGATTGTTTGTATAGGTCATCCATGCTCAAGTGTTCAAATCAGGTTTGTTCCTCAGATCAAGTATGGTATTCCATTCTGATGGGAGACTTCTTAAAAACTTCAGATTCATATCTTCTTGATAAATAGTTTCACCTAAAATCTCTAGCTGACTGATAAGCTTTTGAAGCCTATCATAGGTTTGATCAAGTCCTTCTGAGCTTGATCCATTGAAATTCTCATACTGTTGCTTTAGAAGTGTCTTCTGAGTTTTCTTTGATTCCTTATTACCTCCAAACCTTTTCTCTATAGCTTCCATCAGAGTCTTGGCACATTTGTAGGTATTAAACTTTAGTTGATGTTTATTTGGAAGGGCCATCAACAATGTATCTATTGCCTTTAAGTCATTCTTCCTTGCTAACTTCTCCTCTATAGTTGTAGGAGGATATGTTTGCTCAAATCCATCAACAGTTCTCTTTGGTGGAGGTGAGTCTCCATTTACTATTACTTCCCAAAGAGCATAATCTGTCATTAGGAAGTACTGTTCTATCCTCATTTTCCAAAGCTCAAATTCACTTGGATTGAGCACTGGAAGTTTTATAGTAGCAACCATTGGTGAAGATACTGCCTCCATGTTTTCACAAATAAATAGATTTGGTATGTGTAGATTGTTTCTTCTTATTCAAAGTTTCTCAACAAGCTCTGATACCACTTATTAATCCCACTTGAATAGATCTTGCTTAGCTTATAAAGGCTTAGTTGTAATGAATAAATCCAAGAAAACTATGGTAGAAACTTTGATTGAATATATCAAAGACTATGCGAAATCTAGTCAGTGATACTAAGAAGAATTCTTTATAAAACAGTAACACAGAATCAATAACAGGACAGATTACCAAACTTTAAACCTCAATATAAAATGAACACTTTAATAGTCGTTTAGGGTTTTACAAATCTTGATGAAGCTATGAATATCAAAGATGTGTATCTAACATTATGTCCTAGGACCTCCTTTTATACACCAAGGAGTCCTACAAGGCTTACAATACTTTCCTAAGTTATCATGATCTTTTCTATAAACAAACATAATCTCTTAAACAAATAAGTTATATACATATCATCTTACAATATTAACTAAACTACCTAACTTGTAAAGTTATTCTTGTTCTCAATCAATCTTTATCTCTTCTTTGATAAGGTCTTTGATCTCATCTCTGTCACGCATAATCTTTCAGCAGTTTACTGGTAATCATCTCAGCAGTTGTATCTGAGCCAAGCAGTATTAACTACTCCCCCCCGTAGAATAAGTTTACGCTAGCTAGTACTAAATACATTAGCAGTACTAACTTTTGTACTAGCAGTAGTAACTACTTAGTATATTTTCAGTCTTCATCTTTGAGCAGACTTAACTTCTACTAGAAGCAGTAACTTTATACTAACAGTACTAATATATACTAACATTAGTAACTAGCAGTAGTAACTTTATACTACCAGTACTAACTACTTAGTATAATTTTCATTAGTATTACCAGCAGCACTAAGTTATGCTTGACAACACTAATATATACCTGAGCAGCAGTGACTCTAAGAATCATCTTGAAGTCTTTTAATCCCAACAGTTACAGTGAATTTGGTACAAACTAGCAACTAAAAAACATGTACCAAACAGGTTTTTTTCCTACCGCCGAACATTGTTTTCTTTTTTGAGATGTTGGTACCAGCAGCCTCTTGTGATCCATTTTATTTTAATAGCGATGATGTAAAAAGGTCCTTTCCACATACTTTGTCAACAACGACTACATAAAATGTTGACGCCCGTAGGATTGCAAATCCTTAGAATTGCCCTTTCAATTATGCCACTCAAAGAGGTAAATATTTTCTCTTCGTTAATTATCTTTTGGGTTATAACCTCTGTGTCGCGTATTACATTATGCAACATCGTTGGTCGGTATTTAATAATAGATATATCACTGCTTTTCTTAAATCCTACACTAAAAAGGTGAAAAAAAACTTATTTTACTTTTTTTTTATCAAATACCCAATTTATTGAAAAAGTAAAAAAAAGTTTTATTTGTACTAATAATTAGTCAAAGTAGTTAAAACATGAAACTAACCTAAGCAAAGACGGGTCAATGTAGGATTTGGGTTGAAAAGATGTCGGGTTTCGTCATGCTGATACATAAGCTTATTTTAGTCTGCTAATCTTATGTAAATAATAAATGTCTTGCTTATTCAGATTCAAATACTTGAACAATATTCTGCAAATATGAAAAAAATAAAAGAAGTTTGTTTTTTACTAATAATTAGTCAAAGTAGTTAAAACACGAAGATAACCTAAACAATGATGGTTCACCTTAAAATGGCCAACTATATTTATGAAGTAACAAGGTGGTCAAAGGTGTTGTAAATAGTAATGTGTTTCTTTGATTTATTCTTATAATTTGTTGTTTATGATTTTGTTTTTGGTTTTCTCAATTCAGTTTTGAAGAAAAGGATGTTAGGTTTGTCCCCTTTTTGCTGATTTTAAATCACGAAGGGAGTTCCAAGGCTATGAATATGTTTGAAAAATCATCATGTATGTTTTGTTTTTTTACCTAATTTATATGTTTTAGATTCAGATTTATAAAAAAAATTCAGGGGTTTTGGTTTTATGTTTTGATTAGGTGCACAAAATGACTACTGTAGTTGAAATTTGATGGGTTTAGGGTGCGGTTACGGCTGTGGAATGTGCCAGGATGTAATTTATGGGTTGCAATACCATCCCGAGGTATAAGATTTTTTATTTTTGTTTGAAAATTTAGTCATTTGTGCGAAAAGTAATTACTTTTGGGGGGCATTTAATATATGTTTCTGATTTATATAGGAATGAACAAAGAATCGAAAGAGTTTGGGTTTTAGGATTGTATGTGGTGAAGCTTCGAAACAAAAAATTCTTCAAAATGAAAGGTATGTATATTTTCTTCAAGCTGTGTTTTAATTTTTGGTTTTTCAGATTCTTAAATTTGAAACTTTTGTGCTCCTCTTCCTGGGTGGTAGAATGGGTGCCGGGAAAATCACCGTTTTAAAAGAGGTCCTCAAAGAGTATGTAACGACTGCTCTTCTCATTTTTATAAGTTTTTAAATACATATTTGTTGTATTCACGCATCATTTACTTATCCGACACTTGATCAGATTGATTATTTATTTGGTTAGAATAATTTTTTATGCATTGGCATTTCAAAATAAAAACTATTGAAAAAATTATAATGACAATAGTCTTTGTAGGTTTATCAACATAATTTTTGTATGTCTACTTAAAAGGTGTCATGTCGATGACAAAACTTTGATGGCATCAACGGTGTGTTTACTGCACAAGTTACATATTTTTCTTATATCATTAAAACAATGTGATACCGATGGCTGCGGACTCAATTATGATTAAATGTGATGGAACTGAATATGTGGCAGGGGATTTCCTGGGCTGGAAGGCTTAGCATGAGCAAAATGCAGTTTAGTAGAATGTATGCTTTCAAGGAAACACATGTGATTTATCGAACCCTTAGCTCAAAGGGTCATCACAATGACATGCTTCAGGCTATTGAACTGATACATTTTGGCTTGACCCGTCTCATTGTTTTTTATTTGCATAATTGTCATCTTAAGAACTTTATGTATTTACATACTAGCAGAAACTTACAGCTGAATAACGAAAAGCTGGTATGCTATTTTCATTTAGGGTGTTTGAATTGCTTATATTTTATATATCATCTTTTTTGTGCACACTTCTGACTCATTTGTTGTACAAATTCCAGGAAAATGAATGAGCACACGGTCGTTGGCCTTCTACTACGAATGTTATGTTGCCAACACCTACTGAGAACGAAGGTATTAGTTTCTTTGGGCTTTTCCTATTTAAAGTTTGAAATGACCGTTCATACTTTTTTGCGTGTTTCATTTCTTCAGCAGTGTATGTGAATTCCACACGGTGCAAAAGTACGGCAGGTTGGGATACTACATCAACAGTAGCATACGGATATGCCAATACCTCTTGCGGTGAAGTACCTCTTGCTGTTAAGTACCTCACTAACACACCATCCGCTCTTGCTCAACTTAAGGTTTGTTATTTCCTCACCTTCACATTAGAACACACTTTAGTCAAATGCAAACAGATCAGCTCAGGTCAACCATTTGTCCCCTTTTTTCAGTTTGTTTGTAATATCTATACGACGTGTATTGGGAGTATATGTAACACCCCCAAAATGGGTCGCAGCGAAATAAGGATCCGGGGCATGTTACTTCAAGATCAACAGCACAAGATATATATAAGAACGACACAAAAGTCGTTTAAACTGATACATTGGATTTAAATAAAAGACATATTACAAAAGCTTATAGCTTTACTTGTTCTTTGTTTATTATTATTACAAAAGATAACATTGATATCCCAAAACATGATGCACACATATCCTTAACAGTGCAATCCAAAACACAATCCAATGCATCCTTGGCATCTCGTGCCTAATGATCTCCTGAAAACATTGCTTTAAAACGTCAACAAAATTGTTGGTGAATTCATAGGTTTATGTATTTAAATTATGCAGGACCGCAAGACTTTCCCGTGATGTTACAACATATGCCAACATTCACAAAACCAGATTATTGTTGCACTAAGCTCATGACACCGAAGCTCAACCTATATTTGCTATTTTAGCAGTTTTATTTGCCCGTTTACAGATGTGTAACCCTCAAACATCCAAGTCGACATGGTCAAGTTAGTTCCCAGTTGATAGCTAATCACCCCAAACGGGGAGGTTAATCCCAATAGATATATTTATCTATTTGCGCTCACATATGTAATTCACAAACTACATCTATGCAATTAACAAGTTCAATGTATAATGGGCTCAGGAGGGTTTAATCGCAACTTAGGCAAAAGTAATCTATATATTACTTAAACACTTTCGGCCCATTTATAAAAAACAAGCATGTTTCCATCCCAAATAATCTCAAATCAGTAAAATGTAAAAGTGGGCTCATGAACTCACCTTGAGTACAGATAGCTCAAATATAACACAGATAACGTCACGCAAGACGATAGATGCAAACCAATTTAAAATTTAAGGTCGTATAAGTATGAGTACTTTAATTAAATAACATTGAATATATCTTATAGTTGTTACATGTACTATCGTTAAGGCTATCCTAATTAAAGAGGTCATGACATGACGTACCGAGGAGTTTAGGAAACTTTAAATCGTAAAATCCAACATCATCGATACGCCATCCGTAGAGGCCACTTATGAAACTCCCAGTAATATAAGCACTTTTGATACACTAATTTCTAATATAGCATAATCATCCGACTAATCGTTTTAGTAAAATAATATTTATAAAGTGAAAACGTTTATAATATACTTTTTCGTAAAAATGACCTTAATTTGTCGTTTTTTTTTTTAAGCCCTGTTGCTCGCGGTTTTCTTACGCTCCACGTCTTGTAGTAAGACGTTAAGCGATCAAATATTACATTTTATCGTTTTTCAAGATCTGTGATGAATAGTAAAATTATGTTCACGACAGTCATTTTGTCGTTTTAGGCTTTAATTAGCGTCATTTAAACTTGTAATGTAATAATTATTCGTTTTAATCCCGATTTTAGTGATTACTTCGGATTAAAGAGGTATAATTATTTTATAAAAGTTGGGGCCGTCTGATGAATAGTGGATGTTTATGTTCATAGTTTATAAAATACTTTATAAACTTTAATCTATCGAAATATGTCTTAGTTTATTCGTATATAGTTCCGTTTTTATCGATTATCTTGCGTGTACGATTCATATTCAAAGTTATATCATATTTAGATGTTTTAAAATAAAAGTGCTGTTAGATGTAATAGTTAACTTTTTATTAAAAATAGTTTTATTAAAAGATATTTAAGTCGTAAACTCGTTTTTTATCGTATCTTTTTCGTTATAGATCGGTTTTTCGAGTTTCTTATCATTATGGAATCGTCATGAGGCGTATTATAACTTTAAAATATCAAAAAATACTTCCTAAGATTCGAATTAAAATAGCCCATATGTATTTAAGTGTATAACTTTATAAAAACTTGTTTTATGTATTATTTATTAAGTGTAAACATTTATTATAAAAAAAAAAAAACTAATAACCATATATTACATATGTGGTACTTATAATAAAGTCCAATATCATCCCTAGTCCTTATAATTTCATTGTAACAAGTTCAACCCTTTTACTTTCATTATTTTCACATGTGAAGTTTAAGAAAACTTATAAAACCCTAATTTAACCTAAACATGTTTATACTTAATCAATATGTTAACATACTTTTATTTTTACTTTTCCATGATATATAGGACCATATGACATAAGAATAAGTGTATAAAATCATAAACATAAATAATAACTCATTTTTCATATTAGAAAGTCCTTAGTGGTGATTATGGCTATATTTAACATGTAACACATAAAATCATAAGAAATAAAAGTATAAAGGAATTAAGAAAACCTTATTGATGATGTATAGGATGTAAAATGAATGCTAAACCCATGTTTAGATTCAAAACCAAGCTTTCAAGCTTATAACCCTAGATTAGGTTTCCAAAACCCTAATCTTTCCTTTTTCTTCTTATTACTTGTAAATGATGAACCAATGTTTACAAACACCTTAGAATACCTTAAGTATGTTGTGTATAGGGTTGTATATACTTAGAAAATCAAAGTATGGATCTTGTTTGAGGGCTTAAGTGTGCCGTGGGATATGGTGTATAAAAGAGAGAAAGAAATTGAAATTTTGTTAAGTATAAAAGTGTGTAAACATTTCTCATGCATGCATGCCTATTTATACTAAAAATATCTACCTAACTTAACCATGGTTACTTTCTAACCTTAGTTTAGTTAAACTAGTCAAGTTGGTAAAAAGGTGTAAGAGTTACTTTTTACTTAATATCTAGATATTATGTATACATGTAACTTTGAAAAGTCTTGGTATTATCCACCAAAAATTCGGCATATTGTATGTATATGTGATGTTATATTTGTTATTTTGAGTATTGGGTATAATCGTGGGTATTCGTTTAGGCGTAGTTAGGTTTTAGAACTTCCGGGTATGCCTAAACGCATTTTATTACGAAACGTAAGCATTTTACGTAGCCAATAAAAATAAGATGAACAAAGTTATTAATTATCCTCACATGCTAGGACAGTGACTAATGATGTTGCGTATGCGATGACGTGGTCTGACTTGAAAAAGAAGATGACAACTAAATATTGTCCAAGGAATGAAATCAAGAAAATTGAGGCAGAGTTGTGGAACCTAAAAGTACAAGGCACCGATGTGGTAGCCTACAACCAACGATTCCAGGAGCTAGCATGGTGTAGTCAAATTTATATACCAATATAGTATTACTCGTAAGAATTCTTTCCAAAATACTTCTCAACCAAGAGAAATA
>BQNB010119591.1:0-20788 GCA_026074375.1 Tanacetum coccineum
CTGTTTCGCGCGTTTCTTATGCCCACGCTTTCGTATTAAGACGAGTTATCATAATTTGACATTTTCAAATTTTGGACCAACTGGTGAACAGTAACTTTTACTGTTCACGCCAGTTTATAAATCTATTTTTATAGTTTTTGTTATCGTAAACTCGTAAACGTCGTATGTTATTCGTTATAGCTCCGTTTTTAGCGATTCTTTCGAGCACATCTTTGTTTTTAAAAGTTTTATCATATTAATGATGTTTTCATAAATAAATGTCCCTGATGAACAGTAACTTTTTATAAAATTTATTTTATAAAACCCGGTATTAACGTAAAATGTATATTTTTCGTTATAAAGTGGTTTTTCAAGTTCTTTACATATTTGGAATTGTCATGAGGTGTACTATCTTTATAAAACATCATAGGGTTGTTACCATACACGAACCAATACAGCCCCTATATATCTTTTGGGGTTTATTTATATAACTTTGTTTTTATATACTTTTTAACTTCATAAATTACCACAAGTCCTTCATAACTCTTTATATTATAAGTCTCATATATTATATAGTCTATTTTGTCCAAGTTATCAAGATTAACAAGTTATTAATATCACATGAAAACATAAACTTTCTTTAAGTAATTTTTAACTACAAGTTTATACTTGAATTTTTTATACTTAAACCAAGAGTGTACAACACTTATAAATCCATTTTAACATGATGTTACCAACATCGTAGCATATGTAAAAGTGTACAAAATGATGATCACAAGTAAAAACTCTTTTTACATGTTTAAAAGTATCCTAGTGGTGATTTTACTACATAGAACTCATATATGCATAAAATGATAAATGTAAAGACATAAAAGGTTTTAGATAACCTTAGAGTGATGTAATATGATAACCAACACAATCTAAACCCTTGTTTAGATTATAAACCCTAGCTTGCAAGATCTTGAAACCCTAAACCCTAATCTTCCATTTTTCTTGCTTAACACTTGTAAAGGCTTAACCAAACCATCAAACCATTTGAGGAAAGATATTTGGGTAGGCGAGACTCCTCTTTTTACAAGGTACAATTGTCTATATCATCTTGATCAAGAAAAATATTGTCTTATCATTGACCGTATTAATAATAGGCAATGGTCTTGGAATTGGTCTCGGACCAATCTTGGTGTTAGAAATCTTGCCTATTTATGCGACATGTTAAATGAGATCGATCAACTAAATATTGATGTCAATGAAGATACTTGTACTTGGAGTCTTGGTCCTAATGGTACTTTTACCGTTAAGGATGCTCGTTATAGGATTGACCAAAATATCCTTCCCACTCTTACTCATGCTACTACTTGGGATAAATCTATCCCCCGGAAGGTCAATGTGTTTATGTAGAGGATTTCCTTGGACCGAATCCCTCATAGATTGAATCTCTCTTCGCGTGGTATGGATATTCCGGCCATCTCTTGTCTTTCTTGCAATGCCAATGTTGAATCTGCTAATCATGTTTTCTTCGAATGCGACATTGCTACCGATATGTGGAAGCTCGTTTTTAGATGGTGTGATATTCCTCTTTTTCAAGCTTCTTCTTGGGATTCTTTCAATGATTGGATCATCTCTTGGCATGCTTCTAAAGAGAAAAAACACAGGTTCTATGTTATTACTACTTCGGTTCTTTGGTGGCTTTGGAGATACCGAAATAGCGTCACGTTTAACTCTCAACCGTTGAGGAAAAGTGATCTATTCGATAATGTTCGTTTCTCTTCATTTTCGTGGCTTCACAATAGGGACCATATGAAGTTATCTTGGAATGACTGGCTTATGTATCCCCTTTCGATCACGCGTAATGGCAATGGTTAGAGCTGCTTTTGGTTTTTTCCTGAAGCTGGCGTTCAAGTTCGCTGGGTTGGCGTACCTGTACGCCAAGGTTTTTTCGTTTGGCATCTTCGTCGGTTTTGAGGATGGTTCTTCTTTTCATCCTTCTCTCGGGACTTGTTTGGGGTTTCATCAAAATCCATCCCGAAGTGAAAACCGGTGGCTCGGCCTCCGGGATGGGGGGTTTTTCTTTTGCCGAAGTGAAAACCGATCCGTCGGCCTTCGTGTCAAAAGTTTTTTCATCCCTTTTGATTCCCTCGCAGTTAAAGTCTCGGGATTTTACCATTTTTTGATGTTATGTAATTCTTTTTGTTGACTCTATTGTACTTTTAGTTTCTAGCGTCTTGCTAGACTCTTTTTTATATATATTCCATCTTTACCGTTAAAAAAAAACCTTCAAACCATTCTTAGTTTATCTTAGATATCATGTAAGAATGTGTGTAATTATTGTAAATAAAATTTTGTAAGGATTTGGTATGTTGTTTGAGTGAGTCGTAAGCTAGGAGGGGGGAGGAGGAGAGCTTTTTGGGTTTTACACCTTAAGAATGAGAAGTGTGTGTGTATTACCACTAGCAAAAGCCTTAAATACCACAAGGACTAGTCAAAGAACACTTTGAGGGTTTGATGGAGGTCTTATGGTCTTTGGAACACAATGAGGGTCTTAAGGAAGATGTTTGGTCAATGTTCCTAGTCAAAACTAAGCCTTAATTTATGATATGTATTCTTATGTCTCCTAAGATGGAAGTGATCCCATGAATTCAAGGATTGTGTTATTTAGATATTATTTTGATAGAAATGGCTAGTTGTTACTTGAAGTTAAAATGTGTATGTTAAATGTAAAGTGTAGTTTTATTTATAAGTGATTAAAGTGTATACTTGAAATTTGATAAGTCTTGGATATTTTCTTTTTATGTGTGGCGTCCCAATTAACAACCATGGGTAAAGTTTTATAAGCTTGAGCATTGAAAAATAATAATGGGTATTTGTTGAAGCGTAGATTAAATTTTGTGGTTCCGAGAATGCCTAAACGTAATTTATCGCTAAACGTAAACACTTTACGTAACCGATAAAAATAAATATAAAAAGTTAATTATTACTTTCGTAAAATAATATAACACTTACTTGATAAAAACTTTAATTTGTTTGGTGTCCGTTTACGTTAAATGTTGATTTTTAGCTTACGCGATTTAACTATGTAATAAGAATTCAAAGTAAACGCATACTAGAAAAAAAAATAGTGAATAATATGACGTCGTCCATTGATCTAAAATACGAATTGTTACAATTACAACTATAACATTTAACCAATTTCAAATAACAACAAACTGTTAGTTTTACAATTACAAATAATATTAAAAATTATAATATCATCATCAACATGAAAGTTAGTTTTTTTCACATACTTTTTCTTTGTTATTGTGATAATAATTCATTAGATACCATGTTACAATCTAATGAGATAATAAATAATACGTTTTTATATGACAAATTTGCTTATATAGATAAACTAAAATATTGAGTTTGCGCATACCTACATGTTGATATAAAATAATGAAAACTTTGCATTGCTGAAAACATTTTTTGTGTGATTGTATTGTTATAGCATGTTTTTTACGAATAATCGACAACAAAAAATAAAAAAATTAAACATTTTTGTACTCGTCGGGAATTAACGAAAATCCACGTACCAAAATCGAGAACCGTACCGAAACCGAAGAACTTGAGACGGTTCTCGATTCCACATTTTTCATATTTTTTATTGTTAGTTCTTTCGGTTCCGGTTCCGATTCGATCCGGTTCATGTGACACCCCTGCTTTCAACCAAACCCAAAATCACAGCGTTAAACAAAAAGTAACGCCGGCGGTTGCACTTTTAATCCTCACTATTAGCACTTGTTCTTAGGTTAAATAAATGGAAGAATCTGGAGTTTTAAGAGGTGTTACACCTTGCCATTTAGATTAAGCGAAGTTACACCATTGGAACCAAAGTAACAAAAAAAATATCACCAAAAATCAACAGTTGTTTTAAAAAGTTTGCACTTCGTGGCTTAAAATCAGGTGTAGATCGTGCCACATCCGACACCAATTTAGGTCCGTCCACCGTCACTAGCACTGTTGCCACTACTCACCATGCCCACTACCACTACCAACCACCGCCTCTTGATATATGTTGAGGTTGGCTATAGTTGGTTGGCACGTGAGGTGCATGTAGGTTAGTTTAACTAACTCACGTGATGTGCACGTGGGTTGTACTCCAACAACTTCCAACAGATTTTCCCACCCAAACTCTTTTCCTTTAAATACTATTCTTTTCTATTTCACTAGTTAGTTAGTGTTTAGTTGTAGAAAATTTTTCATGTTTTTCTGTTTTTAAATTCCTATAGTAGTGAATGGATTTTCTTCTCTAGCAAAGAGTTGAGAATTTTGAAAACGTGTTTAGATGGGAGTTGTATTTTTCCTTTTAGAAATAGAGAATAGTAAAATGTGATTTTCTGTTTTTCTATTTAAAATTAGAAAAATCAGAATTTCCTTTTTTTTGAAAAATATTAGAAAAAAGTGCTACTAAACAAGTTTTCAGTTTTTCTATTCTCAAATGAAAATTTTCCTAGAAAAATGGGATAATTTTCCTTAAAAAATGGGATATTTTTCCCCAACTAAACACACCCTTAGCTTTAGAAAAACACATTTTCCATTTTTTAAATCTCTCTCTCAAATTGTAACCGATTGAATCTAATTCATCAATGGAGTCTTAAGGTCCAATTATTGTTCTTTCTTTTGAAAATTCATCTTATTATTCAAGATTCTATACCGTTTCTTCATTGAGATCTATAGAATCATATCAATTGGTATCCAGAGCCTCTTTCTTGGCAACAAATTTTTTTTCAGATCAAATTTTGTTAGTTTGTTACAAATCCGGTGGAGTGTGTTATTGTTCCAACAAAATTTGGCAATTTCGATTACTTGATTCTTTTGATCATTAGTTATTAACTGTTAATCATTCGTTCATTGTTAAAAAAATCTAAAATCTAAAAACCCATTATAATTATAACTCTAACATTTAACCAACGAGGCATGCAGACCCGTGCGATGCACACGGGTTGTATCTAATTGTTGATTGCATAATGTTTCTGTGAAATGTTGATGTGTAAGTATGATGGTAAATCTAATTGAGATGGGACGCATAATGTTTAGCTAAATAGGAGTTGCCACGCTCTGAATACAGCTATTAACTAAAGTACTATCCACCGATCTTGCTATGCTTATATTAATTCAACTAAAGTAAGTTTACTTTGTGCCTTTACCTACAAACACATAGAAGCTACTCAATATCTTTTAAATAATATATGAAATCATAAATTTACCTCCCATTAAAAACCCTACATAAATATCCTTTAAATAATATACTACTTCGATGATCATGGTCAACTTACAACTAATCTTGTCTATTTAATTAGATATATATTAATTAATATCATATACACATTGCAAGTCCATTAACAAAATGACGATTGAAAGATGTATATAGATTTAATTTTTAAGCGATTCATTTGAGCCTGATCTAGAATCAGTTGCCCTTTCGAGTAATTACTAATGTATATGTCTAGTTATCCTGACACTAAATACTCATACTCCTGTTGTAACATTAATAGGTTGAATTGTTAAAATTGCCCTAAGGGTAATAATAAGATGCTTTAAAGAGTAAATCTACGATGAAGTATCATGCATATCGCCAATGCAAGCCACGCCAAAGTAGTATACTCCTATGTTTGAGAACTAAAGATACGACATAGAATAAAAAACTTATTTCATCATATTCAATCATCTAAGTGCAAGTTTTAAATGATACTAATAATGGTGTGATTATGATTTTAATGTTAAAGATTATGCAATATACTTAGTAGACATGGTCACATGCCACTCTCCAACCAAAGATCACTAATAGTTGACATTAGTCTAATTAACTTCTGGATTAAGCGGAATATTAAAAAGATTTAAGCTAGTTTGCCCACATGCACATGATAATCTAATTTGAACAAAAGATTTTGAGCAATCATGAGCAAGGCAGAGTCCATACAATGATCGTTAGTAGGTGAGCAATTATTATAAGTTTTTAACATTCAATTCTTACATAAAAAAATAAATGGTTTTCACATCAAAATATAGTAAAATTTCATGAAAACATGAAAGAAAAAAAATACATGTTGCTTATTGTTGGTGAAGCTGCTGCTGAAGCTACTTGCGTTGTTGATTATTAATGCGGCTTGATGTTGTTGTTGCTAAAGCTCGATGCTACTACTGATAAAGTAGGTTGCTAATGTTGTTGCTGCTAAAGCTCGTTGAGGTGAAGGGATCCAAACCTGCAAAAGACAGCAAGTTGTAGCAAAAAAATGTTGCTTTGAGCCTTTGTTTTGCTTTAACAACCAAAACATGATACTTGCAAGTTACATCTCCAACTTTATATTGCAAAATCTTAATAAAAGATATAATATTTTTTTTCTTAGTTAAAAGCCAGATTCATTTGTCCAAATGATTGGGTTTTCCTACAATGGTTTGATGGTACTGAGTTAAGGGATTTTCTCATTCAATGTATCTATAACCAAAATACAAAAATTATTAGCTACGCAAACTAAAAACTATTCAAGGCCGATAAAAACAAATACATGAACTGGACTGAAACTTACATGTACTCGCGACTACTTCGAATAACCCATAATCGAACAGGCTTGTCACTTTATGCAGTAGCAATCAAATAAGCATGTTTAGGATCCCGGCATAACTGATACATGCTATCGATATGCCCCTTTAGCTCAAGGTCTTCAACCTTGCTCTATAACAAACAACACCATATAACATACAACATCATATTAGATTGAGTAAAGGGGTGTTTGGGAATGCATTTTGAGAGTGATTATGGGATACAAAACAATCTGAATATGATAATTGGATGTAGCAAAAGGCATTGCAGAAGATAGAGTTTCATATTAGCTGTCAACGTTAATCCTAATATCATGTGTTTACTATAATATCATATGCAACAACATTCAAACACCCGAAAAATTATAAGAACAAAAAGTTACATACCCATTCTTGTGAACCAAGCGAGTAATTTTATCCATAATAGAGATACCAAAAGCAACAGCTTTTCCAGGAAAAGTTCCTGTTCTAGCATGACCAATCATATCACGCCCCTGCATCGCTGGGTCCAATACAGCTATATTATTAGAAAAAAATACTACCTCAAAATTAGTACTTTCCTTTCGAAAAGCACCAACAATAACAATTCTGCAAAGGGTAAACTAACTGAAAAACAACCTGCGTAATAGTTGTTGGTTGACTTTAGCCTATGAGGAATGATGTTTGATGGTTTCGGCCAAAATGGGCCAACCACATTCTCGAATTGTAATCCTTGCATTGATGAATTAATTGATGTCCAATAAAGTTAGTAAATTTCCCTAATTACTAAATGAGTTTTTAACCTCACGTGGACATGCCAATCTTCCCAAATGCGATGGGCTCAAATCCCGTGAATTAGTTGGCCATAAATTAACCCTTTTGAGATCTAAACCCAATAATATTTTCTAACTACATATACAATGAAACAAATAAAAAAGCAGGGAAATGATATACTTGAATAGGAAAAAGCTTAGTAATACCCTTTTTAGCCAAAGCATTCACAATCTCTTGAGAAATACCAAGGCTTGAAACCTCCAAACCATCCAAAGGGATGTCGTCTCTATCCAAACCTCTTTCGGCCGCAAAGGCGACACCCGCATACTGCAATAAGACCACCAAAGCCCGAACATTAAACCCTGGAGTAGTGTGGAAACTGCTGCTATGGCAACACGAATATTTAAATCCTTTGCTGAATATTTAACCTAACAACACAAAAAGAGTATAAATAGATCTCCATTGCTGATTTAAATAGTTGTGTTACATAGATAAAAATAGCCTGAATATAACTGAACAACGATTACCGTTATCAGTGATTTAGATCTATGATATTCACACCGCCATCCTCTGATGAACTCCCAAAGACAGAGGACTTGTCGGGACACCACTGCAACATAGAGAATTACAAAGAGTATTGAGATAAAAGCATGTTATTTTACACATAAAAAAGAAGAAAAATAAGACGATCTAATACCTGAACACAAACAACAGCGGCTTTGGGTTCCACAAACTTATGAACAGGAGAAGCAACACCATCAGAAGTTAGGTTTCGACGATCAAACCTGCAAACAGATTGATCATCTGACCTAAAAATGAAATCATAGGAGCAGATAAGTGTTATCTACAAATTACAACTAAATTGCAATGGAGATCTATTTATACTCCTTTTTGGATCTCGACGGAGCATTCTCCAAAGTTTAACAATTCTATGGCACGAAAGAGAATATATAAAATGTACCCTGACAGAATATAGTTTTTATCTATCGGATTCCAATCACCGCGGTGAACATCACTATTAGGTGTCTTTTCAACCTAATGTAGAGAGGGAAACACAAATTAATTCACATAGGAGGACACAAATTAATTCACATCGGAAAACACAAATTACTATAATAGAAAAATGAAGGATTGCAACAAACCTTTGTAATCGGATCTGTTCCAACTCTTGCATCCCACAATATTAGGACAGAGTCTGATACCCTTTAAAGCTTTGGTCACAATAACAACAGGAGTGTCATCTTCGGTCGAAAGCCAAAAAAAATTCTAAAACCAATATAAGAATCAACGGTGTTTCCTATACCAAAACAATAATTCATTGTAATAAAACTCTATAAATATGAAAGAAAAATGATAAACCTGTGAAATTCGTAATGGAGATTGGAGATGGCAGCTAATATGGAAGGGTTTAAGATGAAGAGGATTTTATGTTGTAAATGATGATGGTTTGTATACTCGAAAGAACAGCCACACTTCATATTCAACAGATTGATTCAATGAGAGATAAAGAACGATGTTTATTATTTGGAGATGAAGGGTTGTGATACTGATCCATTAATAGGGTTATGGAATTGTAATAGGGAAGGAGTTGTAGAGGCTGTAATGAAGTTGGTGTTTTGTATTCTTAGAAAATGGACAGAGGCTTATAAACTATTCATGACACAGCCCCATTAAATTTAGAGGACAATTAATTAATGGGAGTACGCATCACCTTGCTGCACAACACGCTGCGCAACTTGTACATTGTATCAACACTAATGACAATTAAATTAGAGGACCTAAGTTTATAATATAATAGATAAATATACACATTTGCCGACAAATACGATGCCGTTTTTAAATTGGGTATGCTCCTCTCTTAAGTGGGCTAATTTCGTAAGCCCAAATCCATCAGTCGTTTTTTTTATTTTAGTTGAACACATACCATCGGCATCGTCTCGATCATTCTACATCTTTTTCTTCTTCCCTCCCTTCTTCGCTTCAACCACTGTGGCAACAGGCTGATTTTAGTTTTTTTTTTCAATTTTACTTGAAATCTAAAAGCTAATCAGGTACACCACAAAGTTGTAATCATGAAGGTATTATTGAATTTTTTTTTACCTAAATTATGTGTTTTAGATTCAGATTGTACAAAAAAATTAGGGGTTTTGGCTTTTATGTGATGTGCATACAAGTTAAGGTAGTCGTTAAAATTGAATAAGGGTTTCGGATATATTCCATCTGCATAATTACGCAAAAAACATAACTAATAGTTGAGAGTTTGTGGAACATACCTGTGTATTTGCACAATAATTTGTCTGTATATACCGTGGGCTTATTGGATTGAGCGTGATGCTGATTAAAATCTACTCTCGAAACACAGAGCCAAACACCTGTAAAAAGTTGTCGGCCATAGTTTGCTATATGTACTAACTTGAAATTTGTTTATGCTTCGTTTTACGTAAACTCACTCTCCATTGATATACGGTTTCATTGCAAGACACGCACACTTGAAATAGTGGTCTGCAACTCCATCTCGGTAAACTATGGTGAGGATCCTAAGTTTGGGACACGACCTCCGGTGGCGTATGCACTCAAAGCTGCACTAATGTAATGAATATTGTTTTAGTATCACATGTTCGTATAAGATCGGCATGATGTTTTCGTTTCAGGTGTGACCAGGTTTGTTATCGTTCGTGAAGTTGCAAAAAGGACCTGGAGCAAGTGCAGCAATACATTCTTCACCGGTATGTGTGTCAATCCTTAAGTATGACAATTGTGCTTGGTTTCATGATTTTCTTATATTATATGTTGTGCTTGGTTTCGTGAAATGGCGACTGAGATATGTGCTTAATTAAGGGATTTATAGATGGTGTCGAAAGTCGAGATGTTAATAGAAAGTAAAAGACCATTTGTAGTAGCTTAGGGTACTCACAGTAGGACCATAACAAGAATTCCCAACAATGTTCAGTTAACCACACGACATATAGTGCTTATCGGTAAACCACTATTATTCTACTTTTACTTTACTTCTTTATTCTATCCAGTATCCGCATATACAATTTTTTTTACTTCTATTTCTAAAAGAAAAAACATTTTAATGCATGATAATGGTTCGTTATTCGCAGTAAAATTTTAAGATGAATATATATTTGTTTGATACAGGTATCCTACGAACCAAACGTTGTAAAGATGCACAACACGTGGATTGGGTCTTTTACTCGATGTTGATATGACTATCACCAGGGGAGATTAGCAGAAAAATGCAGACCTGAGCCACAGTTACTCCTGCGTAGCATGGTATTCTTGGAAAAAACTTTGGTATTTGCTACTTTTTGTTATTATAAGATAATGTTTATTAGCATTTTCAATGTTGGTATGTGCATAGGGGAAATTAGGGTTGTGTTTGTGATTCTGGCTATCTATGTTTATTCACTTTATTGTCTTAATGCTGACATATTCATTTTGGTATGTAGGTTCGTTAACTCACTACAAGTTGCCACTGTTAAAGCCGAAAAGATCTTAAGGCATTTATTGGAGTATGATTGAACGAAATTGAAATTGTCGATTGTGGTCTTGCAACTCGCTTTGTACCCTCAAAGGTAATTTCGCCACCCGAAAGTTATACATTTCTTTGTTATTATCCGGTGTTTGAAGTATGATTACATAACTATAACAAAAAGTATGCTCATTGACTCAGTTGATTATATATGTGATTCTTAGATTGTTACGAATATGGCTTTGTTTGCTGAGGAGGCTGCTTTTATAGTACTGTAACAAAATTTCATGTTGCTATTTTTTTCACTTTTATTCGGTAGTTTCGAGCTTAAAGAAACTTCTTTATGCAGATAAATGGACGGGTCTTTGTTTGGAAGATCAATCGTGATAGTGGGGCATCAGTTGAGGATTCCCGCTGCATACTTGAATCTGTTGATGGGTCAATAAATCATCTATCGGCATATCACAGACTAGACACCAATGAAGAAGAGTAAGTCAATGGAGCTCATGTGATACATTCTCTTTGTGGAGTTATTGAATATAATTTTAAGTTTGTCATGATTTACCTTTTATATATTATGTTGTCTAACAGGAGGGAGCGCGTTACCGCATGAATTGGTGAGGTTGGTCAGCTTAATAATGGTGGCGGTTTATTTTCGTTATATGTCCTTATCTACCCACCTTGCCTCATCATCATCTACCACCTTCGTCTCCTTCGTCTCATATGTGGTTCCATATCCCTAATAGATGGTATGCGCTATTCCACTTTGCAATAGGTTAGGTCCTTTAAATCAAACTTTTCTTTGTACAAATTAAAGGTATTTTTATAGCTAACCTCACTGATAAAAGTGACGTCTATGCATTTGTAGTTGTACTTCTTGAGCTTTTAATAGGAAGAAGACCCGTAGAGAAAATGTCACGATCTCTATTCCAGACTATTGTCACATGGGTAATCATTCGTTTTAATCAGAAGTTCATAACTTGATTATTTACCAAGAAATAAAAACATGTTTTTTTCCTTCTTCAAAAAACAATTTATTTCACCAACAGGCAATACCTCAGCTAACAGAACAGTCAAAGCTTCCAAACATCGTTGACCCTGTGATTAGAGATACAATGGACTTGAAGCACTTATATCAAGTTAGTACTATATACATGAAACTTAAACATTTTATGCCAGAGCGTAAAACATGCCTGTATTGATGTACTTTATCGCGCCAACGACAAAATCGATGTACATGAGTTTAACATTTAATGTAAATGAAGAGAGTACATGTGCTCTTCTATTCTTTCTTTTGTGTACATAAGCTGTAAGTAAATCACATCACACAATGCATCAGGTAGTTGCTATGTTTTGGAAATGGTGAATTAATTTGGTACGTTAAGAAATTACTGTGATGTGGTATTTCATTTGGAAAATGATATTCTTTTTAAGTATGTGAAAGTTGTTTCGGTGTCGTTTGGTTAATGGGTCAAAAAAGGTAACTTTTTATATGGGTTATTTCATTTTGAAAAGATTATTGTGTTCCAACTCCTCTCTATGCATCTAAGCAAAGCATGTATAATTTGTTACTGATATATGGGGTAGAATGGGTAATTCGTGACGAAAGTACGAAAAAAACCGTCGGCATGTACTCCTAAACTTTAGCAAATATAAAGTGCGAAACACTATGAACAAAGCTATGATACCTTAATATACCTAAGAAAGCAAATACGGATATAAAAGAATTGCGTTTAACAAGCTGCCCCGCTGCAACGCGCGGGTAGCTACCCACTCGTAATATACACATTCACTGAAGGATACGCCGTCGTTTTTGAGTGTGTGCTACAGTAACGAGCTGCCCCATTTTGGGCCAGCCCAATTTTGTTTTTTTTTTTGTTTTTTTTTTTATATAATTTGTATGCACAAAGTAGGAGTTAAAAAAAAATATTACAAAAGTTCTGATTTATTCAGATAAAAAAAATACCCGCGAAAACATCTTCGATACCTAATAACTTTAAAATAACCGATATGGTCACAAACGTACAACCCATTATATTAAAAAAAAACCCATATAGCAAAAAAAAAAACAACACTTTAAACATGAGGCCCAACACATAAGCCATATAAAAAAAATTACTACAAAAACGCAGTCGTTTTGACTGTGGGCCGTTTGCTACAGTAACGGGCTCCCCGATTTTGGTTTTTTTTTTTTTTTTTTTTTTTTTTAATTTTTAACTTTTATTATCAAATATATAACACCATATCTACCGATTCATACAATAAAAAATACCCGCGAAAGTTTCAAATTGGCGACGCGAAAACGATCCCAATATTGCAATGTTTCTGAAATAGGCACGATTTTATAAAAAAAAGTTGAACTTTAATATAAATAGGAAAAAAAAACTTATCGTACCCTCAACTTTTAAATATTTATGACTTTTTTTATATAATAAACTTTATTTATCACATATATAACACAGAAAATGATGGCGTAACTTCCAATACCACAAAGGAAAAGGTCAAGTCTTTAGCTATTAAAGCTAAACTCATTAGAGAAAAAACTATAGAATGATGAAACCCCTTGGGTATAACTTTATTATCAACCACTATTTATAATAGTGAAACCCTAATACCCTACCACAAACCGGGCTTGGGCCTATTACATAAATAACTTTGACTAACAACTTTGACTAACATTAATTACTTTGACTAACACTAACATATATCCTCTAATACTCCCCCGCAGTCCGAGCGGCGAAATCGCGAAAGCAAAGATGACAGACTCAACCTGTATCTATCTGCTTAACACGGCAGACTCAAGGTATATCTATCTATCAAAGATGACAGACTCAACCTGTATCTATCTGCCAGACTCAAGGTATATCTATTTGTCAAAGATGGCAGACTCAACCTCTATCTATCTGCTTAACACAGCAGACTCAAGGTATATCTATCTGTCAAAGATGACAGACTTAACGTGTATCTATCTGCTTAACACGGCAGACTCAAGGTATATCTATCTGTCAAAGATGGCAGACTCAACCTTTATCTATCTGCTTAACACGGCAGACTCAAGGTATATCTATCTGTCAAAGATGGCAGACTCAACCTCTATCTATCTGCTGAAAACCAAAAGTCGTCTCGGGATTTAATACCCTAGATTCGACTAACAAACAAACACTTGTGCATAATAAAAAAAATCTACCGACTAGCCCACTAATAAAACACTAGCCCCTCTAGACTTAACACCACCCAATAAAGAAAGCATCTTGTAAAGCACCATTATCTCTCTTTGTTTTTCTTTGTCACCACTGCCGACAACAACACATCCACTTTTCTTTAATAAAGATATTCTTTCTCACATGGTTGCATTATTTTGGGTTCTTCAGATGATGAAGGCCTATGTGTGTTCATGTCGATGCCTGAAAAACAGCCATGTCAATGTTACTGTATAAAACAACCTTTTGCTCTGTGTAGGCACAAGTCCAGACGGGAAACCGGCGACCTGAATCCACGAATACGGTCCCAAACCTTTACAAGGTTTGTCCGACAAAGAGATCGCACTTGCGGAAGCTGAGTTTGGTTTCGCACTTGCGGAAGCAGAATCGGTGCTCAAGCATACGAGGTGCTTGAGTTATTGAATATTACAGCTAATAAGATAAAAGAAAAAGGTACATTTTGGGATCCCTCCGGATCATCGGCGACTTGCCGATGACCGGAGGAAAACTATTTTGTGGAGAAGGTTGTTTTGGAATTGAAGTATTTAGGGTGTAGGATCGATATTTAGGCTGATACCATGTAGAATGATGAACCCTTTTGGTATAACTTTATTATCAACCACTATTTATAATAGTGAAACCCTAATACCCTAAACCCACAAACCGGGCTTGGGCCTATTACATAAATAACTTTGACTAACAACTTTGACTAACATTAATTACTTTGACTAACACTAACATATATCCTCTAATACTTTTGACATACGTAAATCTGGCCCAAAGTCAAAAAATACCCACCGGCCCAAAATAGAAAAAAACTTTACAAAACGGACCCTCAACTTTTAAGTATTTACGACTTTTTATATAATAAACTTTATTTATCAAATATATAACACGTATCTATCGATTCATTCAGATCAAAAAATACCTGCGAAAAGATGTTCGAATTGCGAACAAAACGAGCCAAATATTGCAATGTTTCTGAAATACGCACGCTTTTATAAAAAATGTCAAAAATGTTTGAATCCTTAACCGGGCTCCTTTTAGCGCATGTGGTTGGCCTAAATGGTAAATCTATAATATATATGGACAAAAAGTACTCGGCTCATTATTCTTTATTACAATAACGATTGTATACCAAAAAATTGTTAAAACATACTATAACATCGAAAACACACTGTTATCGAAGCTAAATATCTTTCGACATTAGGATAGCCCCGCGGCAACGCGCAGGCAATATGCCGACTCGTATTATTCTAAGCTTCGTTTTGCTGCGTTAGTTTTAGAGCCTCATACGCCCATAAATGGACCCATAAACGGAGAAAAACTTCATAAAAGCGCAACAAGAAGCCCAAAGACAACAACAGCAACATACTTAAGCCTAAGCAACCTTAGTTGACAACCAAAAAAAATGCTCACCAACACCAAATTAGTTGATCTAAAATTACTTTAGAGCAGACACCAAACCACATGGAGCTACATTATTGCACAGAAAAGGCAATACAGAGCAACTTGGATGTTTTATTCAGCTTTGTGTTCAGGCAATATATTTGATAGAGTCGTATATTTATAACACCACAACAAATAGTTAAATGTTCACCGTTATTTCTCCACGGATTAGGAAGTGTGTCATTTTATTTAGTTACATCCGCGATAATCATGGTTAAAATAAGACAATAGGATTATATGTTCCAAACCAATGAATAGTGCAAGTGTCTCTTATTGGAATTTAAGATTGTATAATAAGATAAAATCACTGAATTCAAGCATTTTCAGGATACTTAAACATTTGGAATGATGGATTAACAATGCCAAATCCACCATCAATAAACAAATTTTGTCCGCTAATATACTTTGCATCGTCACTGACCAAAAAAAGAGCGGCTTTAGCAACATCATCTGTTTTGAGTGTCACTCCCTTAAGGTTCCCAAGTGCGTTCATCACATTCTCTAGTGCTTCCCCTTCAAGCCCAACGAAACTTGTGGCTAGTGGTGTGACCATTGCATAAGGTGACAGACAATTGACCCGAATACCAAATTGACCAAGTTCCACAGCTAGGTTCTTGGTCAGACCGGCTACAGCGTGCTTTGCACAACAATATGCATGTGAGGCTGCACCACCTATATTTGAAGACAGGCTAGCTGTTGATATTATTGAGCCGGATTTTGCTGGAACCATAACCCTTGCAGCATGTTTCATGCTCAAAAAGACACCTGTGACATTGACACTAAGCACACGCTCAAAGTCAGTTTTCTCATTATCAACGATGCGTTGTTTGTTAGGATCTACTATCCCCGCGTTACAAAACATGATGTCGAGTTTTCCATAGGTGGCAACTGCAACATCTACAGCATTCTTTACATCTTCTTCGTTGGTTACATCACAATGGACATATATCGAGTTTGATGATCCTATGGCCTCACAAACCGCTTGACCAAGTTGTTCCTGGATGTCCGCAATAACGATTTTTGCTCCATGTTCAGCAAAGAGCTTCGCCGTACACTCTCCAATACCACTTGCCGCTCCTGTAATCAATGCTACCTTACCTTCCAGCCTACACATAGTGTAAAAAAATCATGACTATAAAACTTGAGATGCATAACCACATAAACAAGCACAGTATCCATTTCCCATTTGGTTCCAAGTATATACACTTCTTCTTTAGATCTAATAACATCAAAATCAAAAGTTATACATATAGACGGGTTTTGCTAGATTATTTTATCGTTCAGTTCACACTATGTAAAAACATCTAGTATAGTTAAATACACTTTAAACAAAACCTCTTTTTTTTGTGTTTAGATCATGCCTACTTATTAATATTTGATATACTAACTATTCTCAAATCAAATTAATCCTACTAATTAACGAAGCATTTTAATTATAAACTGTGAAACTCATCTTATTACCTTTATTTAAATCTAAAACAATTTTTGATAAGAGTTATGCTTAATTCATTTTATGGGTGACATATGACTTAAATCATTTCTGTATATATCTATTGATCTCTTAACTTATCCATGTTAGATTGATGTTTAGGCATATTAATTTGTCACACCAATCCTTTCTCTTACAACAAAATCATCTGTAAACCCTAATGACTTTTACTAACCAAGCTTTTTATTAAGATATAGAAATATGTTTCCACTGATTCTATTAGCTTTCTTGCATAAGTCGAATGATAAATTACACTTGGTAAAAAGGCTTACTGACTGTTCAAAAGCTATAGAACCATAGTAACTTTTACTAGCAAACCATGTTTTCATAAATCAATACAAGCTATATATAGAACAAAAGAGATCCACAATATAGATGTTGCAAAAACTAGCATACTTCAATAAGTTATATGAATAGAGTAACATGAAAAGGCAGTTAAAATAGTACTTGACATGTTTATTGGTTAGTGTTACAATATTTTTTTATTCTTCCCTTATTCTCATTTATATACGAGTAGTAATATAAACTTATTTATAATAAAAGGTTGAATACAATGACGAATAGATTGATCAATATAAAAACTAACCTTCTTGTAGAGCTAGTCATTTTCTTGCAAGAACCCAGAGGGAGGAAGAGAGATGGCTAGCTTGAATGAAAGATGAAAAAACTCAAGAGTTATATAGGGCAGGTTGATTGGCTTAATAACCTTAGGCCGGCTCTCTATGTATTTTTATATATAGAGTTATATAGTGAATGAAAGATGAAAAAACAAGAGTTTACCAAAACAAAAACAAATGGCTAATCAAATTTGTTCTCTTTAATAAAGACAAGCTTTAGACATGTATAATAACGGAGATACCTGAGTTTCTTTATTTATTTTTATTTTTTTTTAAGGCTGAAAACATGTAAGAGTTTTTGAGATTAATAAAGTACCTTACTTATTTTGGTAAATCTTAAAAATTATATTACGTATTTTCATATATCACCCTACTTTGATGATTAATTTCACATATCCTTAAAATCATGGACGGACCTTAGTGAAGACCGAGGAGGGCTACGGTCCTCCCAAAACTTTAATGTTTTACTTATATTTCTTAAAGGAAATACAACTTTAGCCTTCCTAAATTAATGGATATAGCCTTTGGCCCTCTCAAAAAATTTACCCAAGTTCCGTCTATGCTTAAAATGTAACAATTGAATGCATAATATACAATGCTTTTAAATATGAAATTTCTATATTCAAGGGGAAGAAATATGAAATTACCTCTTCATTTAATTGGTCTCTTGGGCATTGATATGTTCGCTGCGCATGAGTCTCACTGGCCACCTATCCATGTCTTTTGGAATATCCATGTTCAGATAGAACAATCTATGATGTTTAATGTACTTTTAAATTGTTTTCTTCAGAATATTGTAATTCAGATAACTTTTCTTTTATTAGATCATATATGGTGTTTTTATCTATCATCTTTTGTGATGTTTATTTTTTGTTACACCAAGCGGGTTCGCCTTGGTGGGTGTGTGACAAACAATACATATAAGTTGCATACCATGGTTTCATAGCTATTATATAAGGTTTCATACGTCATATTCCAGTGGTGGGGCTCAAAAGCGGCTTCATCTCGGATCAATGTAGTGACATGAAATAGAATAGATGTCAAGCTTCGCATGCATTCATGGACCAATATAATGATATCATGATATCATGTGAAGCTGGTGGGCTACTAATCATTGAAATGTGAAAATGAAGTTATGGCCAGGATGGTAACTGTTTTCTTTAGCTTTCATAGCTCGTACGTAATATGCTAAATAACCACAAGAGCATGGATAGGAGGGGGATGTACCCGTACGTAAAGCAAAGTAGGATAAAGATTTATAAGATCATCATCATTTGACATCTGTATTTCACATACAAAATAAGAAAACAAAAAAGAGTTCTAACCACAAGAGCATTTGACATTTGCATGTTACAAAGCATGGAAAACATGCTTTATAAGACGATCGGCATTAAAAAGACGAAAGAAAGAAAAACATGATTTCTAACCTCAAGAGTATCATCCACATTTGTTTCGTTTTTGATATCCTTCATTTTGTTCTTTCTTTCTGGTATACACGAAAATGGCTAATGAATGATGGATGAGTTACTAACTCATGGTTGTTTATAAAGGTCTTTCTAGTGGGTAAAGAAAAATAATTGTCAAACATTCCTTTGTTACACAAACTACATGCGTGTAATTAAGTGTAGTAGTAATTAGTTAGACCATTGCTTAAAATATCATGCGTGCATATGACTTTTCAAATGTGTTTTGAATTTAAAACATTAAACATTATTACATTAAACATTATTATCATAATGATGTAGTAGTAATTAGTTATAGCATTGCTTAAAATACCAACCTTACCAGACGTGTATATACTGAACATTCAACCTTACCTTGCTTAAAACATTAAACATTAATTCCTTAAATAAAATACATTAAGTTTTCAACATTCAACCTACACGACACTAAACTTTCTCCAGACATGCATTCAACTTTCAAACATTCCTAAATTAGATTTTTCAACTTTTCTAGTTTCCGAAATTATTAGTCAACTTAATTAAAAGGTTTTCGAAATTACATTCTTTTCTAGTTTTCTACATTTCAACATTTGGGTAAATCTCCTTTATAAGGAGTATAGATATATAGATATATATCAAAACCTAACAATATCCCTTTGAGAACATTCTCATCTTAATCCTTTACCTTACGCAAATGTTCTCAATGATAATCAAGGACCAAACAGCCCATGAGGAGGTTATTTATCAAGGAAAGCACAAAACTGGAGAGTTTTCTTAATTTTCTTTCTCTAGTTTTCTTAAGAACGGAGTAACTTTTCTTTCTCCAGGGAACCTTTTGAAAACTGGAGAACTCCAAATTCAAGTTCTCTGAATCATAGTTATGATTGGAGAAACAGGTTTTCTGTTTTTAGTAGAGGAATTTCAGAAAATACTCATTTTGAACATGTTTTCTGTTTTCTCTGTGTTTCTAAGAAAACTTTTCTGGGAAACTCAACAACTAAACACGGGAACTAATCTGAATCTACAAAGAAATTAAAAGAAAAAATTAAAGATGAAGATAATAGAAATTACGGGTTGTGTATGAGATTGTTCTTCAAAAATCATTTCGATGAGATATGATAGTGTTAGCTAGCTATAAAGAAAAACTTGCAACTTTTTCTATAAACCTCTGCATTCTTATTTAGTAGTATAAACATAGAGCTAGAGAGCATTATAACAACTGATAACAAAGTATCTTTTTCCATCAAGATTAAATTACTAACAAATTCCAAAACAGGTAAATTTCATGGAGTGTATTGAAAGATAAATTCCGGAGGGAAATGATGATTTACACAATAACGTCGTGGGACAAAGACTTTGACAAAGTGTCGATCATTCGTAAAAGTCAAATATCAAGAGTCTTAAACATAAAATATAAAATATACTATATCTAACATACTACTCCGTAGCATGGTACCCTCACAAAAAAAGGGGTCAAAAGACGAGTGTTGTTTAACAATTTATGATCTTACATTTTTTTTCCGAATATTGTTTAATGATTTTCCATAATAGATTATAGTTTCTAAAGATTGATATTATTAGTAATAACTAAAATAAAATTTTAAATTACGACATTTAATTTGAGGGTTGTTACATGTAAGACACTTAATTTTTAAAATGTAACTTTATTTTTCATTATTAGTAAGTATGTTGACTGAATTTTTTAAACCCTCTATTTTAAAAAGATTCAAATACATTATAATCTAGTAGCATAGATGACACTAAATAGATATATCATTTATGACTGTTTTTTTTATATGATATAATCA
>BQNB010119592.1:0-10354 GCA_026074375.1 Tanacetum coccineum
ATAATTTGATATATTTTATGTTTTTTTGCATTCATTTATGTTCGATCATTTATGTTCGTTTAGGGTTCGTTTAGTTTTTTAATGAACGAACATAAACGAACATGAACAACTTATTTTCTTAATAAACGACCATGAACAAGAAAATTCGTTCGTTTAAGCGTTCGTGTCTGTTTATTTATCCGGTTAAAATTAAATAAACGAACATGAATAAGTCTTCGTTCATATTTACAGCCTAGGATATAGTAATACTGTAATAGTATAAATCAAGTCAAATGTTATAGATTAAAATGGAGGAGACCTTGACAACGCCTTAAGTCCATAGTCCAACATGGCCTCCACCACTCGTGCCTGCAATTATTTAAAGTTGCTACAAGTATTTCACGCATTAATTAATTAAAGCATCTACGTTTCTTTAAGAGTTAATTACATTTTTGTTCTTTATGGTTTATCGGGTGTAACACTTTTGGTCCAAAATGATTTTTTGTAACGGATCTAGTCCATTCTTTTCGACCCTTAACACTTTTGGTCCAATCGTGTGTTTTTTTTTTGGACCAAAAGTGTTACACTCGGTAAACCATAAGAACCAAAAATGTTACACCCGGTAAAAGTGTTACACACGGGTGGACCAAAAGTGTTACGGGTCGAAAAAAATAGACTAGATCCGTTACAAAAAATCGTTTTGGACCAAAAGTGTTACACGTGGTAAACCATAAATACCAAAAATGTAGTTAACTCTTTCTTTAATTTCATGTATATACTTTTATAATCCTAGACGTGTGAAAACTCTACATATTAAAAGTATAAGTACCGTTGTTTAATATATATACTTTTAAAAAAAAATCAGTCAAAAGATTAGGTTATAAGTGGCCAAAAACGTGAAAATTACTTGTGGAGATAAGGTTGTTCAGTGTACATGCCTAGACGGCCTTGATCATTCACTAAGCATACAATAAAATGTACTGTAGTCAACGTATCGCATATATTTCTAAGATGAGTCATAATTCATATTTTTACACCAAAACGTTTCTAACTAAACTCTAAATTAAACAAATTAAATCCAAAAAATTCATTTGATTTTTGACAAACCAAAATCAACACACTTCAAAAACCACAAATAAAAAAATCCTACGAGTAACTATCAAAAGTTTGCGTTCTTCCAAGATTTTTTCATACATAAAGAACCAAAAACTAACCCTTGACAAAATCCAATAATAGTAACCACTAAACAATCAAACATCTTCATCTCCTTTTTTATATTCATCTTCCACACAAACTCCCGCTTTTTAGTTCATTTCTTTCAAGAACACAAACCCCCACAATACGACTACCAGGAAAGAACCACCACCACCGTGGCTAACACCACCAAACCCCCATCACCAACATACCCCCATCGTTACCACCCAAATCCACTTCACCAAACCCTCATAACTAAACTTGCTAACATGCACACACCCAAACCCACTTTCACCCCTATCGCCACCACCACCACTATCACAAAACCGCCATCACGAAATCATCAATACCACTAGATCCTTTACACCAATCAAGACACAACTACACAAACAAATCAAAAAGGCCCAATAAAAAAAATCTAACTATCAAAAGTTCAAATGTTCTTCCAAGATTTTTCATACATTATCAACCTAACAACAAACCAAGAATTAACCCTCAACAAAATTCAACAACCCACCACTAAAAAAACAAGTAAAGATTTTCTATTTACAAAAAAACACTAGATCTACAAACAAAAATCATATGCGAGTAGTGGGGGAGATGTTTGACTCGGTCAACTTGCTCTGATGAATTAAAAGTGATTTGTGACGGTGTTATTGTAATGACCATGTATGCCAGAAGATTTGATGGGTTTGAATGTGTTTGGTAGTGAGTTTGGTGATGGGTATGGTGTTTGGTGGCGCTTAAGTGGGAGAGCCGGCAAGATTCCGACGACAGTGGTCGTTGGTGGTAGTGGTGGTTATTGAGTTTTGTTTATGTGAAAAGTAAGAGAGATAATGAAGAGAGATAGAAATAAAAGTTGTAAATGTTTTTTTATGTTACGAGTGAAAAAAAAGGTTAGGTGAAGGATGTGATAGAGTAATGGTATGAAATGACAAAAATGCTCATATATTTAACAGTCAATAAAAGTCAAATGGACGGAGTTAAAATTTTAAACCAAAAGTGAAACGAAATTGAAATTCGAACCAAAAGCAAAACTTTTTTGAATTTTGGACCAAAAGCGAAATCTGCTACAAACCACGAGGACCAAAAATGTACTTAACTCATATTATGATATTACTACTTACTAGCTGAATCTGATACATAATACTCCGTATCAGAATAGTCGTATGTGAGTCAATAACGACGCCACCCTTTAGCTAGGTAGAATACAAATATATACTTGCTGAGTATGTTGTCAAATTGTATAGTAACTATGATAGGTTAATTAACATAAAGTCTTGATAATGACTCAAAATGATCAAGTTGATCCACCATCATTGACTCATCGTCGCCCTTTCTTCGAGTTTTATCAATGGGTTGATGCGGTAAATATGATTGAAGACTTTTATATAGAGTTAAAGTAATTGTTGCTCTCTTGTAAGTTGTAACTAAAAGATTGTATATAAACAAAAGGATCCTGAAATGGCGATCATCCCAGATCCCCAATTTCCGATCACTTTTCTATCCAATTAATCATCTTTCAATCTTTAATTTCATCCTAATCTTTACCAATAGACCTCCCTTCAATCCAAACTATTTTTTATTTTTCTGTACTTGATCTATTCCCTGTTTGATTTTCATTCACTTTATAACGATAGATTATGAGGAGAGTCTTGGATTGTTGTTCCTGGATCGTGTACAATAGATTCGACGTAGCCAGTAAGATCAGGGTTTAATCTTTGATTGATCTCTGTTTTTGTTTGGTATTCATCTATTGGTAATGATTCTTTAACGATTTCTTTGATTTTCTCAAATTTATTTTTATCAAGGATCGACGAATTCATTAGGTTTACTTTTGATCGTATTTTGTTTTTTTTTTTTCTTTGAAACTTTTTCAAGCCTCTATCATATCGTGTTTGGTGTATCTATTTCTGGGTTTTGTTTATTTGTTCGAGTTGGCATTTACTATGTTAATATCGCAGTCCGAGGTCAAAAAGGATTACGTTCAGAATTTCATCGTCATCTTTGTCACTAATTTTTTTCCTGAGCGAATTCATGCAAAGGATTTGTGGAATACTTGCAAGGTTAATGGACAGGTTTTTGATAACTTACCTTCCCGACCGGAGATCAAAAATAGGAAAGAGATTTGGGATCGACCGTTTTATAATGTCTTTGTATGGACGTTTGGTTAAAATATGTGGTACTGTGTGGATTGGGAAGTTAAAATTACATGCTAATGTTGCTCGATACCAAAGAGATTCGGGGAAGAATAATTATCAGAGGTTGAATAAGGGGACGAATGTGTCAAATGGTGGCGGTATTAAGAATGGAGGTGGTCTCAATAGCTCGGCTAATTCATATGCTAATGTTGTGAAAAAACCTACTGGTGTGAAGGAGACTATTGACGGTACACCTACTATGGTTTTTATTGGGAGAATCTATGCTGAATACACGAGAGTATTCATTATGCTTGTTGGGTAAGGTCACGGAATTTGCATCCCTAACCAACTTGAAGGTGGTTCTAGCTAAAGAAGGATTTGGTAATATCGAATTGAAATATATGGGAGGTTTTTGGGTGATGATAGTGTTTCAGGAGGAAGAGACCATGAAGGCCTTTCACGGGAATAAATCTGTGGGATCTTGGTTCTCCCAAATTGGTCAAGCCCATAAAGAATTTGTGATAGAGGAGAGAGTTATATGGGTTGAAATTGAGGGGGTTCCATGTAAATGGTGGTCGAAAAACACTTTCACTCGAATTGATCTAGGTGGGGTAATTTACTTAATGCAGAGGATCTAGAAGAGGGAGGATATCACAGTATTAGATTATGCATTCGGACGAAAATTAATATGGCTGTGGTAGAGTCATTTAAGATGGTGTACCGTGGTAAGACTTGCTGGGTTCGTGCCATCGAAGTCCCTGGATGGGTGCCGGATTTTGAGGATGATTGTGATGATGATGATTTCGAGTCTAATGATGGAACACAGGTTGATGAAGGTCCTGGGGAGAGTGTGGGGAAATGTAGTGACCTGGAAGGGGAGAGTGATAGTGAAGCAATCCCTGAAACAAGATTCGAGGACGAACATATGGACAAATTTGATGATATTAATTACATACCACATAGTAAACCACAGTCGGAAGATCCATTTGGAGTTTACGAGTTACTTAATAAAAAGAAGAAAGTTACTAATAACGAAGGTGATTCGCAGAATAGTCCTACATACCCACCTGGGTTCACACCAAATGATAACGCAGAAGATAACATTAACATTTCTAATGTGGAGCCGGTTGAGCGTGGTCACAATGGAGATAAAGAAGAAGGAGAGTTCGTTGTTTCACAAAATCAGGACAGAATTGATACGGATATTGACGCAAATGAATCCACATGTTCTGGGCATTTTAAGAAATCTACTGGACCTCGAACGGGTGGATCCATTATTCAATTAATTGAAGATCTTGTTAACGTGGGGCAAACGATGGGTTATGATATGACGGGATGCATGAAAAACATGGAAAATATAATCGAATCACAAGGAGTGGCCGGTGGTTATCGATGAATTTTCTCTCCCTCAATATACAAGGCCTAGCCCAAAATGCCAAACAAGATTGGGTAAAGAAGCTGTGTATTTCGAATAAGGTTAATTTTTTGTCGCTTCAAGAAACTAAATTGGAGAACATTGATTTATGGTGTATTCAAAGGTGCTGGGGGAATTTTAATTTCGATTATGTGTATAGCGAAGCCGTCGGGCAGTCGGGTGGGATTTTAAGTGTTTGGGATCCTAACAAGTTTCAGAAATTAAACCACACTATATCTGATTATTGTACCTTGGTTCGTGGTGTGTGGGTTCCAAATGGTAGAAAGCTGCTCATTATTTCGATTTATGCTCCACAAGAGTTAAGTGAAAAGAGGACTCTATGGGATTATTTGTGTTTTACTATATGTAACTGGAATGGCGATGTTGTTACTATGGGAGACTTTAACGAAGTGCGAGATAGTAGTGAGAGATTCGGCTCGGTGTTCAATAAACATGGTGCGAAGTTGTTTAATGACTTCATTGCTAAAGCCGGCCTAACTGAGGTCCCTCTTGGTGGCTGTATTTTCACTTGGTGTCATAAAACGGCATCAAAGATGAGTAAACTTGATCGTTTCCTTGTATCCGATAGTCTTTTGTGTAATTGCCCACGTATATCTTCGGTGACTTTGGACAGGTATCTATCCGATCATCGTCCAATCTTAATGCGCGAATCCATATATGATTATGGACCGATTCCTTTCAAGTTTTACCATTACTGGTTCGAGATTGATGGCTTCGATAAACTTGTGAAGGATTCTTGGAACGAAATTCATGTTGTTGATAATAACGCCTACGTAAGATTTATGAAAAAACTCAAACTTTTGAAAGAGAGAATTAAAGCTTGGAATAGTTCGTACAGAGAGCTCAAGAATTGTAGGAAGAATACGCTTAAAACTGAGCTAACTAATCTTGATTCAGTCTTAGACAGAGGAGAAGGTATAGATACGGATGTTACTAGAAGATCTGATGTTGTTCGTATTCTGCAAGATATCGAGAAAACTGAAGCTATGGAAGTGGCCCAGAAAGCCAAAATCAAATGGGCCGTGGAGGGAAACGAGAACTCTAAGTATTATCATGGCGTCATTAATAAAAAGAGAAAAAAATTAGCTATTCGAGGTGTGTTAGTTGATGGCAACTGGGTGAAGTCTCCTTAATTAGTTAAAAATGAATTCTATACCCACTTCAAACAGCGATTCGAAAAACCGAATTTGAGCGAAATTCAGTTCGATAGAGAGTTCCCAAATGAAATTTGTTCCGAGCAGGCTGTTGACTTGGAGCGGGAGGTTTCAAAAGAGGAGGTTAGAAGAGCGGTGTGGGATTGTGGTATAGACAAAAGCCCCCGGTCCGGATGGTTTTACGTTTGGGTTTTATCGTTGTTTCTGGAATCTCATTGAGTGCGATGTCGTCAATGCTATGAAGTGGTTTTTTCTTCATGAAAGAATCCCGAGTAGAGGTAATTCATCTTTTATCACATTGATTCCTAAGGTGTCGAATGCTAATATGGTGAAGGATTTTAGACCTATCAGCCTCATTGGTAGTGTGTACAAGATTGTTGCCAAGATTTTGGCAAACCGTCTTGTCTTGGTGTTAGGAGACCTAGTTAGCGATACACAATCTGCTTTTCTGAAAGAGAGGCAAATTTTGGACGGCCCGTTTATTTTAAATGAGGTGATTCAATGGTGCAAGAAAAAGAAAAAACAATCTATGATCTTTAAAGTCGATTTTGAAAAAGCTTACGACTCTGTTAGGTGGGATTTTGTCGATACCATTTTGAAGAAGTTCGGGTTTGGAGACAAATGGTGTAAGTGGATTCATAGTTGTCTTCAATCATCAAGAGG
The DNA here is from genome assembly GCA_026074375.1 of Tanacetum coccineum. Taxonomy (NCBI): domain Eukaryota; kingdom Viridiplantae; phylum Streptophyta; class Magnoliopsida; order Asterales; family Asteraceae; genus Tanacetum; species Tanacetum coccineum. The sequence continues at coordinate 6,567 of BQNB010119592.1, forward strand.
TTCGATTTTGATCAACGGTAGTCCCACGCCAGAATTTCAGTTTTTCAAGGGTCTTAAACAAGGGGATCCATTATCTCCTTTCTTATTCATTTTAGTCATGGAAAGCCTTCATCTCTCGTTTCAAAGAGTGGTGGATGCTGGATTATTTTCGGGAATCAAATTAGACTCATCGATGAGCGTTTCACACTTGTTCTATGCTGACGATGCTATTTTTATGAGACAGTGGAATCAATCCAACATTGATACGATTGTTCGTGTGCTCAAAGTGTTTCATAGTGCGTCGGACCTCCGTATAAACATGAAGAAAAGTAAATTAATGGGGATTGCCGTGGATGCGTCTAGGGTTGAGCAGGCTATTCGGCAGATTGGTTGTATGGCGTTAAAAATGCCATTTAAATACCTTGGATCGGTTGTGGGAGATCGAATGTCGAGAGTTAAAGCTTGGAATGATGTCATAGATACTTTGGTAACAAGATTATCTAGATGGAAACTTAAAACTATATCCATAGGAGGGAGATTAACCCTTCTTAAATCAGTTTTAGGCTCGACCCCGATCTTTCATATGTCTATATATAAAGTGCCTATGGCGGTGTTACGTACTATGGAGGGCATTCGAGCTAGATTTTTTAATGGTGCAGATAATAAAGTTCGAAAATCAAGTTGGGTTAGCTGGAATCAAGTGATGGCTTCAAAGGATGCAGGAGGTCTTGGTGTGGCAAGTTTATTCGCTTTAAATAGGGGCCTTCTGTTTAAATGGGTGTGGCGATTTATCACTCAAAAAAACTCATTATGGGCTAAAGTGATCACTGCGATACATGGCGATGATGGCAAGATTGGTAAGACTGTGAAACCTACTTTCCCCTCTATTTGGCTTAATATTATTCAAGAAGTTGCTGTCATGAAGTTGAAAGGTATTGACGTTGTTAGTTTCATTAAACCGAAATGTGGTGATGGTACTAATATTTCTTTCTGGAATGACGCGTGGAGGGGGGATGTGGCGTTTAAAATCTTGGCGCCTAGAATTTATATGCTTGAGTCTATGAAAGATATTCAGGTAGCTACTAAACTTTCGCATGTTGATTTGGAATGGTCTTTTAGACGCAAGTCGAGGGGCGGGGCTGAACAGATTCAAATGACGATTCTAAAAGAAATTCTTGAAGGATGCATTCTAAGTGATACGAAAGACACATGGACGTGGTCTTTAGAGGGCTCGGGGGAGTTCTCAGTTTCTTCTATTCGGAAAACTATTGATGCTGCTTTCTTGCCGTGTGGTAATGTGAAGACTCGGTGGGTTAAAGAGGTTCCAATCAAGATCAACATTCTCGCTTGGAAAGTTTCTAATGATTACTTGCCTACCAGATTCAATCTTTCTCGTAGAGGTATGGATATCGGCTCTATAGTCTGCCCCATGTGTAATAGTATGGTTGAATCGTCCAGACACTTGTTCTTTTCTTGCGATTTATCCAATCAGATCATGTCCAAGATCTCGAGGTGGTGGGATTTGGGATATCAGGAGATTAACTCTTACGAAGAATGGACCGACTGGATGCTAAGTATTAGATTACCGTATAATCTTAAAAAGGTTTTCGAAGGCGTTTGTTACATTGTGTGGTGGTTCATTTGGGATTGGCGTAATCAGGCGATTTTCGGTCCAGGCTTTCGTGCGAAGTCTATGATGTTTGATGACATTGTTTCTAGGTCTTTTTTATGGATCCGATCTAGAGTTAGAATTAAATTTTCTTGGATTGAGTGGTTTAAAAACCCGTATCTAATTTCTTTGTAAGCGTCTAGCTTTTTGGTAGTTTTTTTATAAAAATTGCCGTTCTAAAAAAAAATTGATCGTGTTCTTTTAGTTTCTACTAGTACTTGGCAAGTTGGCATTATAAACGTGAGTCTAATTAAGAATATTATATTTTGTTTTATCAAACACTATTGTTAGCCATCCCTTTTTACCTCCTAAATACTTTTGATCACGCACGTATTTTGTTTTAAAAATTATGTTCATATTTTCATTTTAAGGTGTCTTAATATAATTGTCTAATTCTCATTTGAACTAATCAAAAGAGTCTATAACGGGTAAACATGTTTTTGATTGCTTGAGGAGTGTAGTTACCACATCACAATAATTTTGAGACGGAGTTATGAAAAAAAATTAGTTTTTAGAGTAACTTATTATTCTCATACCGTAATATTTTATAAAACGAGTAAACGGATGTAGTTTTTATTTCAGGTTATTCAAGGAGAGCGAGTTTTTATGACTCAGATGTACGCGACATCACCGGGTTAATCCTGAAACTGTTTTTATCATTTCCTCATTCGCTCCAAATGTACACACCGAACAAAGTTTAAACCGTCGAGCTTTTGTGAAAAAACAAATGACCTTTTCATAAGTTTCAATATATTCGTTTGAAATGTAAAATTTTCCTAGTCAACCACTCTTCGTATCACGTTGAAATCTATCATCTCAAAAGATATGAAAATAAGGGTGCGTTTGGTACGAGGGATTTGGCATGTGGGATTAGGATTGAATTAAAAAGTGATGTTTAGTTCCATTATTGAATATGAAATATTGCTGTAATGACTAAATATTTTCTATTAGTAAATCCAAGGTAGGTTTTGACATTGACATCAATTTTTCCATTTAGATATTTGTGCATTACACAATCTTAACCACAATCCCTTATGTATTTACTTACTTTTGTTGACTATCTGCTCATAAAAATATTATAAATATTTCCAATTCAATTATTATTTAAATATATTTAAATTTAAATCAAAATCCAAATCTAAATTGAAAACCAAATTTTAATCCTAAACCAAATCATAATCTTAAACCCATTTACTTAACAAACAGGCACTAAGAAGTATTAGAGAATGATTTGCACACTCTAAAGTTTAATTGAGACACTTAAAGCTGTGCATCAAACAGTTGTACAATGTATCTATTGTGCTTTAACAGATTGTACATTAAAGTGTGTCAATAAAAAATTAAAATGTGTCAATCAATTCACATGAGTATTAGGTTAGGGTTGCTATATTTTATTTGTGAAAAAAGAGAAATAGTTGTTGGGTGGGGGGGAGTGGAAAACTCCATAAGTTGACAAGAACTATTCTACCTCAAAACCCATATGTGTGTTGCAGTATATTTATTGGTAACACACTGATGTATGACATGAAACCTCCCATCTTTTCATGTCTTTTTCTTTCTCTCTCTCATCAAACACTCTATACTACTAGTTGAAGTGAATGCATCTTCTTTTTCTTCACTTTAAAAACAACTCTTTCTTTTAAAACTGTGTGTTAATTTAAACCTTCACTGTGTGTGTGATATAAGTAAAAACTCATAGAAAGCTAGCTAGCTAGGTTAGCTAGCCATGGGGTCTCTTGGAAATGGCGAGTTCAAGAAAGCAATGTGGTTGTACCCAAGATTCATGGGGTTTAACCCTTCTGAAAGATGGGGTCATTCTGCTTGTTTCTCTAATGGCTTCCTCTACATCTTTGGCGTATGTATACATACATATATCTCTTTTTATTTTGTATGTGGTATAGTTAAGGGGTCAGCGTTGCTAGTTACAAACATTTTGCATAATAAATACTAGAAAAAATTACATGTTTCGTCGATATGGTTTTACCCAGAAATCATGTTTTGTCCCTATTTGATTTTAATTACACTAATGGTCCTTAATTTTCAAACTAATTGCACTTATGGTCCCTATTTTTCAAAATAGTGACCAAATGTGTAATTAATTTGTTTAAAATTTATTACACGGATAGTCCTTATTTTCCGG
>BQNB010119593.1:0-13040 GCA_026074375.1 Tanacetum coccineum
TTAGCATTTTAAGTTCGTTTTTGGTTATTTTAGCTCGTTTTTGAAGGTAAAAGATATGTGTAATTAAGCACTTATCAGGAATTTAAACTTATTCACTACAACTTTATCAAGTCCCCCGTGACCTCACGGTGTTTCGCTTAACTACTTAACCTTCTATCGTAACAGTAAAGTCGAGCAACTTGAATATGTTTCAAGTTCACGAATAACACATGGAAACCGTGCTCGCAAGCACTAGGTATATCTATCTGTCCAAGATAAAATACGAATACTACCATTCATTACTCTTTCAAAATTTTCATACAAATCATCCTTTTACCATAGCAACTATGACTTCTATAAGAGTCAACTACCGACTGATACTAATCAGTTCATAACTATCACAAATTGACTACCTACTTAGATCCGACACTAACTGATGCTACTCAGTTTAGTGATATACAAATATCCAAATGAATCTCATACCATCTATGGCTCTCTACGACCCCTCTCCTGCTCTAAAGCAGCAACACGGCCTCTCATCTCTTGCAGCTCACGCTGCATAGCAGTCTGTTGCACTAACATGTCATGAATCAATCTATGTTCATCATAACTATCCTGTAACGTATCCGCCAATCGGGTATCAACATGTCCTGCCCATGCCTCTAATGCCAGCACGGGCCTCCACAAAGCTCCAAACGTCACGGCAGTCCTCTCCTACCTAAACTCCTAAACTCCTAAACTTGTACCTCTACAAGAAGATCTCGTATCTAACCACTCCTGACCTAGTGTACAGCTGTTTCACATTACTATCAATATCCGCAAATAGAGTAGGTGGTAGCGCTTCCAAACGTTGGGTGTGAACATAGAGTATACTCTCATAAAGCTCTAACTGCACCCCTACCTCTATAAATTGATCCTCATTTATTAATATGGTGGCTGTCGGGGTAGCTACTGGCGAAGCTATGGGTGATGGAACTACAGGGGATGACGGTGAAACACATAAGGAACTAGAAGACAACTTAGGAGATAGCGGTGTCTGAACAGGTGCAACTGGTGGATAACTTGGAATATCAGTGTAGACTCTATCATCCTTGGGATCTACCCATGTAGTGAGTGTGGGCTGCCTAAGTTCCGACACTCTCTCTAGTCTCTCAGGCTCTGGTACGGATCCATAACCCTGACCTACCTCGAACGTATTGTGTACTTGATCCTCCTCTACTGCTAACTCTCGGCGTCTCGACGCCCCATAACCAAGTCCTAAAGGCTCGCGCACGGTTGTCTCCACAACCGGAGCTGCCTGCTGCTAACCATCGAGTACAGCCTCCTCCTCCTCCTCTAAACCAAGTCTGTCACACCCCGCCAAGGCAGAAATGCGAGGCGCAACAAGAAAGGGAATCATCACAACACATGGCGTTTATATAGAAAAACTAAAGCATGATAAAAATACAAGGTATAGACACAAAGTGCCATGAAAATACCCAAACATAACATCAAAATCTAAAAGGCGTCTGACATTTGAAATGAAGGCAGTTCACGCCAAAGTCAAAACATGCAAATATCCAAAATCCCTAACAGCGCAAACAAAAAAATCAGTCAACAATCCAATTCAATTCAAATAAACGAAGACTAGATAATCTAAGCTTCGTCATGATGCCTACGGTCCATCTAGCCAATTTTCCTAACTTTCATCTCATCCTGCTGAATACCTGAAAATGATGCTTATACGTCAACACAATGGTTGGTGAGAAACATAGGTTTTCAGACACGCATATCAAATCTTTTTCCAAAACAATTTATCCAATTACTATGATTATAAAACAATACAATTACTGCATAACAATTATGCTGCTAACATACAAGCTAACATGCATTTCAAATCCACAATCTCAACACAATTGGGTAGGCGTACCCATCTGCTCCCTCGTACCATAATCCACAATCGATTGTCCCTCGGCATAACCAACACAGTACATGCCAGAAATCTACTAATTGACATGCCTAACACAGTACATGCCATAAATCCACATCACATAAAATGTAGCACATGATGCATATTAGTACATAATAGTCCATGCATTTACACTAACAAATAATCACTGCAATATAAAAACTCATTTCAACACTTGCATCATTTCCATCCCAAGTTTAAAATGCCATAAAAAGTGGGACTATGTAACTCATCTGAATGCTCACAACGCAGCTTCCAATTCCTATATCACAACTATACAAACAAATAAACACGGTTACACGCGACCAAGCTAAAAGCTTTAGTCCATGTAACTCACACATGATGGATGTCTAAGGGTTTGATTAACCTCCATGGGTCACCCTGACACCATGTCGAACCATAACCATTTCATTTACACATTATACTAGTTACTTACAATTTACTCAGAATTGCAGAATTTTAATGTATCTTTACGCATCTAAAAACCCTACTTGCTGACCTCCATAATTCATACCAAAAATCATATATGTCCCCTTATGTGTTTACTAACTACCATGTGATTCCTAAGTCCTCATTACATCTGTAACTATCCCAAGTAAAATCAAACTTCAAAACTGTCCTAATTTGGATCTGATCGCACACTAAAATGTTTGACCTTGCTAACCATACTTAGGCAACTAATTAGAGGCTAATTTTCTCAGGAAAGTTAAAATACATATATAACTTTACTTCTGTGTTTTGGATAACCTTAATTCAATTTTTAAGTAAGGGTTTTACCTCTCTAATTCTGACCAAAATCTGACCCATATTTACTGTTTTGACAACTTTTCTTGAAACCAACATTTGACCAACTTCCAAAACTAAAAATCATTCGAGGCTGGACTTTTTGAAAAATAGACTCTTTGAACTACAAATTAGGCTTTTGAATCATATCAAAACACGTTTCTATCATCAAGATATCATCAGTTGAACACAGACCTAAAATCTGCTCAACTCTAAATCATAAATTAACGCAAACCCTAACATACTACTTGCATGATCACAACCCTAATCCATTACTAATCACCATAACATCATTAAATTTCATATATTTACTGTATTTTTATGAAACCCTAGATCCATCATTGATTTTGTTACATGAATACACAAATCTAACTAAGAAGAACACACTTACCTTGATTACTAGCACCTAAACCACAACTCTTGAATGTTTCTTGGATCCAAAAGTGAAAATCGACTCCTTAGGGTTTTGGGGGGCTGAGATCGTACGCACACAAGAGGGGAAGGGGAAGGGAATGACTAGGTTTCTTTATATTTAACCCTAGTGAGTCCTTATCCTTTCCTAATTGCAATTTGACTAAAAATAAAACTCCTAACCTATCCTAAACCCTATAACCGGTCGTCCCCCCCCCCCCTTAAATACATATATATTTTTTTTTTTTATTTTATCATTAATTAACTAATTACTTTTATTACCTTAAGTTTTTATAAAAACCTAAGCTAATTTGAGTAAACATTTCTACATAAACGCTACATACTAAACTTTCTAAAAATAACTTTTCATTTCATATTTTACTTTCTATTTTTAGAAAGTCTTCTATAATTATCCAAATTTTACTCACTTCACTTATTACCAGCATGCTATGTTTCCCATAAACACTTAGCACAAAATCATCCAACTATTGACGTAGCATTACATGCCATATGCCATTCCTTTTCCATTATCAATACACGTGAACAATGGAATACTCATCACTAACACAAACACATTCAAAATGAGATGCCCATACACCTCAAAATGATATCATGCACACACTTAAACAACTTAACTCACATATATAACACATAGCACACAAGAAATCACATAAAATAAACTCTTAGCCATTTCTAAAGGTATCACTAACCCGATTAAATTACGGATGTCACAGTAACCCCTCCTTGAAGAAATCTCGTCCTGAGATTTAACTAGCAGGCTCAACAACTCGGTCCACGAACAACTGTGGATACTTAATCCTCATCTGGTCTTCGTGTTCCCAAGTAAACTTAGGACCACGCTTCAAATCCTATCTAACTTTCACAAGCGCTATCTTCCTATGTTTTAACCTCTTAACCTCTCGGTTCATAATCTTTATAGGTTCCTCGACAAAACAAAGTGTCTTGTCGGCTTTGATCTCTTCCAATGGCACATGCAAATTAGCATTCGCCAGACACTTTCTCAGATTTGACACATGAAATGTGTCATGCCCGCTACTCAACTCCTCAGGTAACCTCAACCTATAAGCTACAAGTCCAATCCTTTCAAGAATCTCAAACGGTCCTACATACCTCGGTGCTAACTTACCCTTCTTTCCAAAACGAACCACGCCCTTTCAAGGCGACACCTTTAACAATACCTGATCACCCACCTTAAACTCTAACGGTTTACATCTCTTATCCGCATAGCTCTTTTGACGATCTCTCGTCGCTTTGAGCTTTTCCTTTATCAATACCACCTTATCCGTTGTCTCTAGTACTAACTCAGGTCCAATTAAACTGTCCTCTCCAATCTCTGCCCATAAAACAGGCAACCTACACTTCCTACCATACAAGGCCTCAAACGGAGCACACCGAATGCTTGAATGATAATTGTTGTTGTAAGAAAACTCGGCTAATGGTAGGTGGACATCCCAACTACCACCAAAATCTATAACGCACTCCCTTAACATATCCTCCAAAGTCTGAATCGTACGCTCACTTTGTCCATCCGTCTGAGGATGATAAGCAGTACTCAAGTCTAATCTTGTCTCTAATTCTCTTTGTACCATTTGCTAAAAGTGTGAAGTAAATCTCCCATCTCGATCTGAATTAATCGACACGGGCACTCCATGTTGTGCCACAATTACATCAATGTATAATCTCGCCAACTTCTCCGTACTAAAATCCTCACGAATTGCCAAGAAATGAGCTGATTTGGTAAGTCTGTCAACTATTACCCATATCACGTCATGCCCATTTCTTGATCTAGGTAACTTGGTAATAAGATCCATAGTGATCTTATCCCACTTCCATTCTGGTATCTCAGGTTATTGCAATAAACCCGAGGGTCTTTGATGCTCAGCCTTCACCTTTGCACAAGTCAACACTTACTAACGTAGATAGCAATATCTCTCTTCATTCTTGGCCACCAATACATATCACGCATGTCATGGTACATCTTATCCACTCTAGGATGCACAGAGTACCTAGACTTATAAGCTTCGTCCATAATCACCATCCTCACATTTCCTACTAAAGGTACCCATATCCTATCCATAAAATACAAACTCTCATCTTCCTTTCTTTCCATCTGTTGATCTAAACCATGTAGCCTTTCTGCAAGAATGTTCTCTTCTTTGAACGCCTCACTCTGGGCTGCCAATATCATCTCTTTCACTCCAGACTGAAGGGTCATAGCCATTGCTCGAACACGTCTAGGTTTCACCCGTTCCTTCCTACTTAACGCATCAGCCACCACATTCGCCTTACCGAGATGGTAGCGAATCTCACACTCATAATCACTAAACAGCTCGATCCACCTCCTTTGGCGCATATTTAACTCCTTTTGGTTAAAAATATGTTGTAGGCTCTTATGGTCCGTGTAGATGACACTCTTCATGCCATACAAGTAATGCCTCCATGTCTTAAGAGCAAACACGACAGCTCCCAACTCTAGGTCGTGTGTTGTATAATTCTTCTTGTGAATCTTCAGTTGTCTCGATGCATAGGCGACTACCTTGCCTCTTTGCATGAGTACACAACCTAGTCCTTGATTTGATGCATCGCAATAAACTACAAAATCTTCAACTCCGTCCGATAACAACAAGATAGGAGCATCACATAGATTATTCTTCAAGGTCTAAAATGCTTCTTCCTCTTTTTTTCCCCACTCATACTTTTGGTTTTTCTAAGTTAACGAAGTAAGGGGTTTAGCAATCTTGGAGAAATTTACGATGAAACGCCTATAATAGCCAGCTAATCCCAAAAATGATCCAACTTTTGATGGTGGTGTAGGAGCTTTCCAATTCATCACCGCCTCTATTTTACTTGGGTCCACGTGAATACCACTTTGATTAACCACGTGTCCAAGGAAATGCACTTCTTGTAGCCAAAACTCACACATAGAAAACTTTGCATACAACTTCTCCTTCCTCAATAATTTCAACACTAACTTCAAATGAACTTCATGCTCTTCCTTCGTCTTTGAGTAGATCAGTATGTCATCAATGAAGACAATGACAAACTTATCTAGATACGGTTTGCACACCCGGTTCATCAAGTCCATGAAGACTGCTGGTGCATTGGTTAGCCCAAATGGCATAACCGTAAACTCAAAATGTCCATACTTCGTTCAAAATGCGGTCTTTGGAATGTCATCTTCATGCACACGTAATTGATGATATCCTGACCGAAGATCTATCTTAGAGAAATAATACGCTCCTTGCAGCTGATCAAATAAGTCATCGATCCTAGGAAGTGGATAACGGTTTTTAACAGTTAATTTGTTCAGCTCCATATAGTCGATGCACATACGAAAAGACCCATCCTTCTTTTTCACAATAACACAGGTGTTCCCCACGAAGAATGACTAGGTCGTATGAAACCCATGTCTTGTAGCTCTTGAAGTTGCCCAGACAATTCTTGCATTTTTGAGGGTGCCAAACGAAACGGAGACTTCTCGACTGGCGTCGCTCCAGGAATTACGTCTATACGAAACTCAACTTGTCGCTGCGGTGGTAGCCCTAATACGTCTTCCGAAAGCACATCAGCAAAATCTTGCACCACGGGTATATCACTTATTCTAGGTCCATCTACCTTAGCGTTCATTATGGCTTTTGGCGGCTCCCAAAGTGTGTTCCCCATGAACTCAAAGTATCCCATTCTTTTCTATCAGTATCTCTACTACTTTCTCATGACATACTATAACAGCCTTATTCTTGGACAACCAGTCCATCCCCACAATCACATCAAAACTTCCATATCCTAACGGTATCAAATCAATAGTGAACAAGGAATTTTCTAGTTCTAGTTTGCAATCACGAATAATCCTATCAACTTCTACACTTTTACCATCAGCTATCTGTATCACATAACCAGGGTTAACAATACTAGATTCCATATTTAGCACAGGCACAAACTTAGTAGAAATAAAGCTAAAATCAGCTCCAGAATAAAAAAGAACGGTAGCAAAATGACTGTTTAGAGAAAATGTACCAGTCACAACTTTGGGATCCTGCAGAGCCTCTACTGCATTCCCATTAAATGCTCCTCCTCTTGCTCGGTTTCCATTGTTTTGAGTATTCTTGTTTCCTTCCAAAGCCAACGGGTTCCTTGCTTGTTTAGTTGCTTATTTCCATTTGGGGCAATCATAGCGGAGATGGTCAAGACTCCCACATTCATAACACGCCTTCTGATTCTGCCCCATCCTAACCACGTTCACAGGCAATTAAAACACATCTTACAAGGTTCATTCTCCGGATGATAGGTATAACACCTAACACACTTAGAGTATGTGCTCACATTATCATTCCTGGGAGGAACGGTTACCACAAACCCTTGCCTAGTCTTCGGCTTCTTATTGTCTTTCCATGTACTCTCTTGCTTACTCGATTCCTCTATCTCTTTCCTCTTATCATTTCCCTTAGTCAAAGTCCTATAGTGGACAGCCTCGTCAGTAAGTATTCCACCTGTCAAGATAGTACTCTAAATAGTAGTTGGCAGGGTCGCCCAAAGCTTACCATGGATTTGAGGTGCCAACCCATTGATGTACCTCTTGATACGCGAAGATTCAAGAGTAACCAAGTAAGGGACTAGTTTGGCCAGTTCATGGAACCTGTCAGTGTAGGCGACATGATTGGCTCCTACCATAGTGTGGTTCCAAAACTTATTCTCCAGTTTCTCTATCGCATTGCTTGGACAGAACTCCTCCACAAGCAACGCCTTAAAATCATTCCAACCCATACCAATTGCTGCTTCCCGACCTTTCGCTTAGACTTGGGTGTTCCACCAAGTCAAAGCTTTGTTCACAAAACAACTAGCAGCATACCTCACTCTCTGGTTCGCAGTACAACCATTGTTATCAAACACCGACTCCATCTTTTCTATCCAACGGGTGAGCGCTACTGCACCACCCTTTCCATCAAACTCCTTAGGGTTACAAGCAGTGAAAGTCTCGTAGGAACATCCATCGTTCCCACCATTTCCATTCCCTCCATTCACATTGTTCACATTAGCATTCACTTGAGTGACGATCTGAGGAATGATATTCTAAAATTGCTGCGCGATTATTGTAGCAATGTCGAGATTTGGTTCTGGGCTCGGTTTCGGGGTCGGTTCTGGGGTCGGGTTTTGACGCGTAGGTCGAACCATGTTTCAATAAAGGAAAGGAATAATATATATTAAACGGGAGAAGACGAATTTCAATCCTACACTTCTATAATAGAATATATATATATATATATATATATACATACTACTATCATAATACTATACACCAATGTGTCAACACTAATCAATGTAACCATACTTGCAAGTCCACTTGTGCTGGGGGCTCGTGAATAAATATGTGGCACCATAAATATTAGAGGCTCCCTAGCACAAACGTACTCCTCCTATGACGACACTTCTTAGTTTAACACAACATTCACATATAATTCATTTAATCACATAACAACACATAAGGAAACAATTTCAACCATAACTCCATCCATTCATAAAATACTAAATCACTATCCAATATTCAAAAATAACAATTCCTAAAACATGGTTCTAACTAAAGACTAACAAATAAACCTAAAATGAATGACAAAGAGGATGCCCTAAGGCTGACTACTAGTTGTGGATTCAATATCCGAGTTGCTGTCTGATATCACATACTCCATCTTTTCCCGAACTTCCTTTAACCCTTCATTCTCCTCCACTTCTTCTTCCGTTGTTAACTTGTATCCGTGAAACTTTCCAGGAAACTGGATGACAACGCCCTCCTTGGTTGTCACCTTTATCTTCCATTCCATGACTGACTCTTCCTTAACCTCCTTTATGGTCATCTTTTCCTTAATATGGCATGGGTAAAGGCCAATTGAAACCCGAGTCCTACGATTTTTTCTATTCATCCTAAGTTATGTCCCTGGCTCAATGAAACTCCTACGCCCGGTTGTAAAGACGGTTCCCCAACAGAACTTCTTATGAAAATGGGAAGGCATAGCTAACTAATAACGAGGCAATACGCACTAAATCAGCTATGGGTAGGCAACAAAACTAAGGCGATAACTTAACAAAATAGGAAATATAAAAACTACACAAAATAGAGGGGAAACATAGCAGTTATATAAATAAATATTTGAGCCCTAAATGCATCTACATGAAGGACCCCTAGGTTATAGTCTAGGCTCAACCACCTACTTCTCTATAAACAAAGGCTCTGATACCAATCTGTCACACCCTGCCAAGGCGGAAACGCGAGGCGCGACGAGAAAGGGAATCATCACAACACTTTGGCGTCTATAAGAGAAACTAAAACATGCATAAAATACAAGGTATAGACACACAGTGTCATAAAAATACCCAAACACATCAACAAAATCCAAAAGGCGTCTAACATTGAAATGAAGGCAATTCATGCCAATTTCATGACATGCAAACATTTAAACATCCTAACAAAGAAAAACAATTAACGTTCATCATCCAAAACAAAAAAACAAAATATAGATAACTAAACTTCGCTAGATGCCTACGGTCCATCTAACCACTTTTCCTAACTTTAATCTCATCCTGCTGATTACCTGAAAACGATGCTTATACGTCAACACAATGGTTGGTGAGAAACATAGGTTTTCAGACACTCATATCCAATCAGTTACCAAAACAATTTAACCAATTCGTGCAATTATAAAAAAACAATACGCTTGCATGGCAATTATGCTAACTAACATACAAGCTAACATGCAATTCAATCCAATCAAACACTAAAACACCAAGTAGACGACCTCAATCGCTCTTGGCTCATACCAAAATATCTTTCCTTCTAACTCAGGCCATGGATACCCGCAAGTAACCCTCCTGACTAGGCCACACATCAATATCACATCACATTACATGTAGCACATAACGCATATCAGTCACATAAAAGTCCATGCATTTACACTAACATATAATCACAGGAATTCAAAACTCGTTTAAACACTTGCATCATTTCCATCCTAAGTTTAAAACGCAATAAAATGTGGGACTATGTAACTCACCTGAATGCTCAAAACGCAGCTTCCAATTCCTATCACGCAACTATATAAATAAATAAATACGGTTACACGCGACTAAGCTAAAAGCTCTAGTCCATGTAACACACATATGATGGATGTCTAAGGGTTTGATTAACCATCATGGGTCACCCCGACACCATGCCCAACCTTAACCACTTCATTAACTCCTTACACTAGTTAACTACAATTTATTCAAAAATGCAGAATTTTAGTGTAACTTTACCCTCTTAAAACCCTCACTTGCTGACCTTCATAAATTATACCAAAAATCACCTAAGTTCATTTATGAGTTTACTAACTACCTTGAGACTCCCAAATGCTCATTACATGTGCAACTATCCCAAATAAAATCAAACTTCAAAACTGTCCCAATTCAGATCTGATTGCACACTAAAATGTATGGCCCTAACTACCATACTTAGACACAAAATCAGAAGCTATCCTTCTAGGGTTTCTTTATATACATATAGAACTTAACAACTGTAGATTGGCTAACCTTAATTCCACTTTTAAGTTAGGGTTTTACCCTCCTAAATATGACCTAATTCTGACCCGTATTTATTGTTTTGACAACTTTTCTTGTAACCAACGTTTGACCAACTTCCAGAACTCAAAACCATTCGAGGCCGGACTTTTTGAAAAATAGACTCTTTGAACTATAATTTAGGCTTTTGAATCATATCAAAACACGTTTCTAACATCTAGATATCATCAGTTGAACACAACCCTAAATTCTGCTCAACTCTAAATCACAAATTAACGCGATTTAAACCTTACCGTTTACATTAATATGATCTTAATTAAACCCTAAACACTCTAGCTTGATTAATACATCCTTAATTACAGAAGTTTTTATAACCCTAAAGATCCATCATATTAATTGTTACATGATTTAAAGAAAACTAAACAACTAGGGTTAACGAACATACCTAAACCTTGATTCTTGAACACTAAATCACCAACTTGTTCTTGATTAAAAAAATTCTTTTTTTTCTTCTCTTGAAGGTTCGGCCGATTACAAGGGAGAGAGGGAAAAAAAGTGATTTAGGGTTTTATTAAACTTGTATTTATACTAATAGAATCCTAATTATAGTCAAACTTTGTTTCCTTTTTTTTTCTTTTCCTTAAAACTGGTCGAACACCCCTATATATATATATATATATATATATATTATATTTTTATTTAATTATTAATTTACTAATTATCTTTATTACCTTAAGTTTTCATAAAAACCTAAGCTAATTTGGGTAAACCTTTTTACATAAACGCTACTTACTAACTTTCTAAAAATAACTTTTCATTTCACAATTTACTTCCTATATTTAGAAAGTTTGCTACAAACTTCCATATTTCACTCACTTAGCTTATCTCCAACATAATACATTTCCCTTAAACACTTAACCTAAAATCATCCAACTATTGACGTAGCATTGCATGCAATACGCTTGTCTTTTCCATTATCACTATACGTGAACAAATGAAATACTTATCACCAAACACAAACGCACTCAAAATGAGATGATCATACACCTCAAAACGATATCATGCACCTATTCAAACCACTTAGCACACATAAATTACACATAGCACACAAGAATCACACAAAAAGAACACTTAACCATCTCTAAAGGTATCACTAACCTGATTAAATCACGGATGTTACACCCCTCCCCTCCGGCATCATTTCCAAGCCAAAAATTTGACGCTGCGTTAATTGCAAAAAAGTTGTGTTTTATTATTATTTTAATTATTTAGGGCCTGTTTGTTTAACTTTTTTATTAAGTCCCGTAAAATTAAAGTGTCTGTCTAGATATACGTTGTCTGTTTGTATATGGATATATGACTGTTTGTTTTATGTGCTGAATAGAGTGTCTTAATTAAAGAAAATTACTTTTATACCCTAAAAAAGTTATGTGAGATTATAGGTGAAAAAATAGAGGGTAAATATGTAAAATTATGATTTAAGTCATTGACTTAATATGGAGACCCTTTCTCTCATGGCTTTTCCTAAAAAGTCATTTGTTAATTTTAAGCACAAAACAAACAAGCCTTTAATGACTTAATTAATTTACCAAATTTTCAATTAAGACTCATTTAGGTAGTGTTTGATAAAGACTTAATAAGTCTTAATTGAAAATTTGGTTAATTAATTAAGTCATTAAAGGTTTGTTTGTTTTGTGCTTAAAATTAACAAATGACTTTCTAGGAAAAGCCATAAGGGGAAGGGTTTTCATATTAAGTCAATGACTTAAATCATAATTTTATATATATACCCTCTACTTTTTCACCTATAATCCCACATAACTTCTTTTTTAGGTATAAAAGTAATTTTCTTTAATTAAGACACTATATTCAGCACATAAAACAAACAGTCATGTATCCATATACAAACAGACAACATATATCTAGACACACATTTTAATTTTACAGGACTAAATAAAAAAATTAAACAAACAGGGCCTAAGTCTTAATCAACACTACCTTAAATGGGTTAAGAGAGTAAAGAAGACAATGTTGTGTGATTATATACTTATATTATTGTTTGTTTTTTGTCTTTTTGATAAAAAAAGATGGTTGAATGAATGAAAAATATAAAGTGCCTAACAATGTGTTGATTTGGGTAGTTAAGTATTATTTATACCCTATGGTTTGTTTTTGATGTTTTCATTTTGGTATTTTAATTTGAATAAAATAAAATGATTTATTCCAAAATCAGAAAATAATTTGAGTGATGAATGAAGAGTTATTTTCGTGCGTGAATATGAAAGGTTGAACCTTGAGACGACGAAATGCCCTTGCTCTAATTTCTTCTTTTAACGAGGGACAGTTAAGGCATTTT
>BQNB010119594.1:3963-15908 GCA_026074375.1 Tanacetum coccineum
CTGCCCATACTGCCATCCCTTACTATACTTTGTCCTTTATGTCACTCGAATTTAGTTGCAAGCTAGAGCTAGAAAAGACATAATCCCTAAATGTTGTCTTGTCTACATTCAACATTATCGTCGATCTAAGTGTATGTTTGAATGTAATTTATTTAGTAGACTAGACATCAAGATACCATCGTAGGTAATTGAATGTTTTCTACTAGACTACGAGGTTATGCACGAGAAAATAGTAATCTAGTGACATTTAAACAATGCTAGATATGTTGTCGCAAAATTGCAACAAAATAGCGACAGGCATTCATGCTACGTTTTACATTTTGTGTCATAATAATTTCCAACGTTGCACCTCAAATGATGTTAAGGTGTTTTCTGGTAACCGATCATATTTAGGTGAGATCGAAGCCATAGACCATATATCACAAAATGAATTCGCTAGGTTTTTAGTTTGCAGCCATTGCGTACGACAAAAGATACATGCTTGTGTGTATAGTTTAGGTGTAGTTGACATGTAATTGTTTATGTTTAAGTCGTGTCACAAATTTAGTCGCTAGTTATGTCGGCTAATATACTACTACTTCCGTCACATATTAAACGTCCAAAGTATAACTTTAAAGTTTTCCTTTTCAAACTTTATAGCTTAATTTTGATTTGCAAAATATATGAAATGAAATTAGGTATTTTAAATGTATTTTTCATTGATAATTTTTCAACAAATACAACATAAACACAAACACAAAAAATTTAGTGTCAAAGCTGAAAAAAATTGACTTAAAATGAGACGAGGGAACATGTATTAATAAAAATGACGTGTACTCATCAGGAAACGGTTCAACTAAAAATATTAACATAAAAATCACTCGTAAGACCAGCATTCTTTATTTTCTTATAGTTTTTTTTTAAATTTATTTTTCTTATAGTGAAATGTTTGCTTTTCATTATAAGAAAAAAATCAGATTTAACTAGTGCATATAGAGGATTTAATACACATATTTTTTTGGGTGTACAAACAAAAGAGGGTTCTTCTGAAAATTTATTTACTCCATAAAAAATCTCATACAATATATGTTGGGTGGTGAATATCCCACATCTCAACCCTTATTATTAAGCAGAGAAACTTCCCTTACTAAAAGAAAGGTACAATTATGATAAGACTACAAATGACGCAATACAAACAAGTAATCTATTTCTTTATTCGACCTCATACCTTGATATCCAAATTATCGCATATAGATTGAATATTGTCCGGTCCTGACCTTCATACATATCATCATCGTATGGGTCGTAATCATCATTCACATATGTTTCCCTCCATTGTTCTAGCAAGCTCTTAGTACCATATCCAATCCCCGACGGTTTTAAAGCCAGATAACTTGCCATTTCATTATCAACAGATTCAATTTCATCCTCACTATCCTAATCACCTGAATAATCAACCTTTTTCAGAGGTTTACAATCATCATTCACAAGCACATAATTCTCCTCCAGTAGCTGTTTTTCAAACATATTAATCTTTTCTACTAGCGGGGTAGAGCTTTGCCCTTTCTCTTGCACACTAGACGTAGAAGCCTTATTACCCATTTCAACTTCCTCACTAACCGAGTTTTCAACATTTAAATCCTCAAACGAATTACTAAGGGAGAAAGTACCATTACCTAATGTCGTTTGATGATCCTGGTTTGACTGATGCTCAAATGAAGTTTGCTAATGCTTTTGATATTAATCTTCATGGTCAACTTAGATAGCATTTGTAGTAAGTCTTAGACGTTTAGCATGTCATTCTTATAATAGATTAGGTTTGAAGCACAGTCGGTGCGTTTGTTTTCGCCTAGTTTTGAGTTGAGATGTGGGATTCACCCACATTCGTTGTACTTAACTGGTTTTTAGAGTAATATAATTTACCGAGGAAACCCTTTACCCAAAAAATACCTAATGTTGAAACATTCTTTTTACCAACAGAAGGAGTCGTCTTTTGGTTCGCCCCTTTAGTCAGATTATTTTTGCTTTTGGTCGATACTGAGTTTGGTTTCAAACCAAGAACCGTTATGAAGTTTTTGTTTGGCCTGCCCATATTACCAACAATTTTTTTCTTTTTACTTCAATCAAAACCTTCGTCATCCGTCTCATGGAAGATCTACTCCTTGGAGCACCTGTTATTTTCTAGTCCATCGTATAACATCCACCACTCATTTAGGAGCTTTTGGACAATCATCAAGTGAGTGACCAAATATTAAGCACATACTACAACGAGGAGGTTTTCACTCATATTCAACATGAATGGTTTCTTTTGTATATCTAGTTACTTCAAGGTTTAGCACAACCATGACCAGGTTATCGCTAAAATCATTACAAGCCTTAATTTCAACCAAAATTCTTGCATAGATGCTCCTCCCCATGATTCCGAACACATGGAGTTCGTATATGAGTCAAGCATCATTGGGGTACCAATTTACGTGGCGATCAAGCTTAAACCATCCGATGTATAAGCAACCAACGGGACATCATGAAATTTCACCCACACTGGAATACGAGACAAATCTTCTTTAAGAAGGCTCACGGAGGGTGACCATTTATTTAGAAAAATAGGGACTCCACGAATCATCCATGGACCATCTCTAAGCACCGAATCAACACCCTCAGTAGATGAGAACTTAAAAAATAAAAAAACCTTTCACCAAAGTTACTTTCTTTAATCTATATTTTTCCCAATTATTGCATACAAACTATTCCACGACAAGAAAAGCAAGCCTTTTGCTAATAAAATACCCGTATAGCGAATTCTTCATTCTGTCATTAGCCTCATGGACCGAATCCAAGGGTAATCAAACGTCATAATCCGCATCATTAGTCACATTAGCTTCAAGTTTCCGAAGATTAGCCATAGTCAAAGAAGTAGGCATACTTGGTTCACCAGTAATCATCTTAGCAAATGATACAGACCCCTTATTATTATCTGTCAAAACATGGCCTTTAATACATTCGTCACCCGCAACAAGAGCAGGTAGCTCAAGGTTTGGAGTACAAGTCGCATCCACATTAAGTCATTAACCCTCTCGTTTCCATTACCAGATACATCGGCATTCATAGTTGCTTGTCCAGCTTCATTCACATAAACCACCGAATTTCAATGACACATAATGAAATCTCTTTTATTAAAACTAAAACACCAACTTAAAATTTCTCTTGTGACACTTGACTCATACTGGTTACAATTGAACACCCTTTGTGACTTAAAACATCTTTTATTCTTCTTCTTTTTGTTACAATATATATAAGTATACACTGAAATTCTGATACTTGAAAAATTAAACTTGTACGAATATTATAGTAAACCGTTACATTTAATTTTATAAATATATGTTTGAAAAGTCTCGCATGTATCAAGTACATACTGTTTACTTACATTACTTTCCTCAAGTTTGAACAAGATTGGTAGCTTGTTGTACTTTGTTTTAAAAGTAAGGAAGAGGGGTTTGTTTATACAGTAATAAAAGAAAGAAAACAGGTACGAACATCTATAAACTAATCAAAAGACAAACAAGTAATCGATCTTATGTATGTGTGTGTGATATATAAGTAGGTGAGGTGCAGTATAGACAGGCATCGTCTCCCATCACTTTTCTTTCCAAAAGTGTCATTTCTCCATCTCTATATATGCATCTACCCATTCTTCACTTTCTTTCTGTTACAAAACCAACATTATCAACTGTTTTGTTTTTTTAAAACACCTATTCCAAAACATCTTTGTCTCTTAATCCGACAATTATTAACCTTGTAAAAAAACATACTTTTGTCTTAGAAGAAGATGCTTGATACGGTCAAGTACTTGCTCGGCTCACCCGGACCGAGCGGTTTCGGCTCGAAGACAACCGCGGAACAAGTTACCGATGAGTTGGTTGATTTACGATCGTTAACTGCTATAATCACCGGTAATCATTTGTTAATCATCTCTAATCATATTCATTATTCATTATATTCATGCACATGCACTGTCATCATTACACTATTATTAGTGGATAGAAAGAGAATCCTATTTTTATTTTTCTTTTTTAATCTAGCATTTTTTTTCCGGTTAATTACTTGAAATTTTTTGTTAAGGTGCTACGTCTGGGATCGGTGCTGAGACAGCTCGAGTCTTGGCTAAGCGTGGCGCTCGTCTAGTGATACCTGCTAGGAACCTCAAAGTTGCCGAAGAAATAAAGGCTCGTATCTTGTTAGAGTTTCGCGATACAGATATTATCGTCATGCCACTTGATCTTAGCTCACTTAAATCGGTGAGACGTTTTGTTACGCAGTTTCAAGCTCTTGATTTGCCTCTAAACCTCCTCATGTAAGTCGATTTAAAAGTTTTAAGTTTAATTATATATGAACAATATAATGAATATTGGCACTCTTGAAATATAAATTAATCTTTAGTAACAACGCTGGAAAATTTGCATACGATCATGGCATATCTGAGGACGGAATCGAAATGACGTTCGCCACTAATTATCTAGGTACGTTTTTTTACGGCAAAAAGTGATGTTTGATGTGTAGAATAAATTTTTTTGACACAAGAAGTTTATTTATAACTAGGTCATTTTCTGTTAACGAAGCTGTTGTTAAAGAAGATGATTTCGACGGCGAAAACAACAGGCATCCAAGGTCGAATAGTGAACGTATCGTCCGGAATTCATACTTGGTTTTCTGGCGACTTAATTCGTTCTCTGAGTCAAATAACTCGAGATAAAAGGTATAGTACAAGCTGATTTACTACAGTATTAAATAACTGAATTATAGTACCGTAGTAAAATTGTTGCATGTGTTTGAATTCTGCTAGTAAGTTGCTACAGTGTTAGTACACACCTTTGTTTATTGGGTTTTTCTAACATGTGCTCTAGGGCATATGTTAAGGTGAGGACATCAGGCTGTGTGTCACAACCTGATTGGTCATAAGTTATTTTGTGGCCCTGATAATGATTAATAACAATAACTGCTGATCAATCAGGCTGTGACATACAGCCTGTGTCCCCATCTTAACATGTTAGAAAAACCCTTGTTTATTTACTAGTCAATAAAATCTCATATGATAGTTGCATTTTACTTTCATATAACATACTATAAACTCGTGCATTAAAATAACATATGTATCAAACTATGAGAATAATGTATTGTTACGAGTATTTGACCATCTTAGAATTTGTAAATCCGTCTACACGATATTTGAGGGACTTTAAGTGGTAGTGGATTAGGCATTCAACTCTTGGAATATAATTTATTCTCAAAATTCTGTATAGTATCTAGTTAATTATCTACAACAAAATTCAACTTTCAACCTTGTAATAATATAAAAATTCAATCGAGGTGAAAATAGAAATTAATAAAAAGAGACCGTGGATAAAAAAATCTATGAAGATCACACATACAATTTTTTTTTACCTATGCATTTAGCATCTATGATAGAATATATGTTACAAGTTCTGCACATTATGTGCTATCATTTTAATTTATATCACATACGTAAAACCACATATCAAATAAAACGCACACTTTATATATTGAGAAATGCTACAACCACAAAGAAATTACAAAAAGATTTCCACAAAATAATGTGGCATGCAATAATTGGATTCAAATTCTTTATCTCTCATTTTGTAATTGGCCAATGATGTACAAATCATCATGCCACATCATTTTGTGGAAATTATTTTGTAAACTCTTTGTGGTTCTAGTATTTCTCTTATATATTACTCCATAGTTAGTGACTTATTGTTGAAGGAAGGATAAAAATAAATGATGGTTCTATAAATCATATCACGTACCCTTCCATAATGAAATACTGCACGCCCATTAATTTATTGGACCACTGGGAAGATGAAAATTTAAGTAACTATTTCGATTTGAATATTTATTTAGTTTTTATATATATAAAGCATAATATGAGTTATGAGCTTTGACTGTGTCCACATTGGGTTCATAAAGTGTTATCGAAGCTAGCCATAATAAATTCTATAGTATAAAGATAAAAGGGTGTTTGACTTTATACTCTGTATATTTGTCTTGTGGTAACACAGTCATTACGATGCAACACGTGCATATGCGATCTCGAAGCTTGCTAACGTTTTGCACACCAAGGAACTTGCTCGCAGACTCCAGGTACTATATTACATGATCATGTTCATGCATGTTACTAAAAGTATACTTTTGTTTTCTTCTCCTTCTTTGGATCTTATCGAAATAGTGTTTATATGTGTTTCTAATGACAGCATATGGAAGCTGACGTGACGGTGAATTGTGTACATCCTGGGATCGTTAGAACCGGACTTACAAGAGACCGCGAAGGTTTCATTACAGGTTTGTACATTTATTTTAATGGAACGGCTAACTCGATACAAACTAAATAACACGAGCGTTAAAAGGTTATGTTTATTCATTGCAGATTTCGCATTCTTGATTGCGTCAAAGCTATTGAAAACTATCCCTCAGGTATGTATTCTATTGGCGCTTGTGCATCTATTATACATGCATGGATCGAAAAAGTTATGACACGAGTATAATTTTGTATATGTAGGCTGCAGCTACGACTTGCTACGTTGCAACACATCCGGAACTAAGAAACGTGAGTGGGAAATACTTTGCAGATTGCAACGAAGCTTCAAATTCGGAAATAGGATGCAACTTAAAAGAAGCTGCACGGTTATGGTCATTTTCCGAAATCATGGTTTCTACCGACTGGAAAGCTGTTTTTGCCCCGTTTTCTACCGCTTAGATCAAGTCGACGTATAGTACATTAGATACCTTAAGCATCAAATTAGAAAAATACTAGATACCCTTATGAACATATTATATACTTGTTTGCATGTAAAGACATGTTAGATGAAGTTTACAAGCTTTTGTTTATATGTATATATAGATTATTGTATATATATAAATTAAGATATACAATTCACAACTCACAAGTGCATATGCATGGTCTGGTTTTATTCGTTTATAAACATAATTTGTGGGTGCTATGTTAGGCAGGTTTCTTCAGTAATGTATTACAGATTTGGCATTTAGTTGTGGAATACAGGATTATAATTGGTTGATTTGATTATTTAAGAATTAATCATTGTTTTATATGTCTTAATTCGTCTCTACTTGATCAATCATCTCTATCAATATTATAAGTTTCTAACTTTGTCTCGACCAATAAGAAAATTTCTCTCTTCAGTTGCCTATTGTTTTATTTGTGATTTTATCTTCTACATACATCCTTTGTTATATTTTGATACTATTAAATAAATGGATCATCCAAAAACCTGAACTGATTTGAAACATGTATTTTTATTTTGGGTAAAAGCCATAAATACTCCATGTACTCGCGTGTTTAACTCATTATACTCTACGAATTCGTAAACAACTCATTATACACTATGAAACCCGCAATAACCGGTTACCTTGCCATGTCACTATTTCATAATGGAGTATAATGAGTTATAAATGTGAGTACATAAGGTATTTATGGCTTTTACCCTAAAAAATAAATAAACCCTATTTTTGACAAAAAAATAAATAAACCACACCCTCACCCAACTCACTAAAAATTCTTTTTTTTATAAAAATTTTTAAACTTTTTATAAAAAAAAAAAATTTATACTTCGAAATAAAAAAAATTTAAATTTTTTTTTATACTTCGAAATTTTTTTATAAAATTTTATAAACTTCGAAAAATTTTATACTTCTAAATAAAAAAATGTATACTTCTTTTTTTTATACTTCGAAATAAAAAAAAATTTCGAAGTATAAATTTTTTTTCGAAATAAAAATAAATTTTCGAAGTATAAATTTTTTATTTCGAAGTATAAAATTTTATTTTATAAAAATTTTTAAAAAAATTTTCGAAGTATTTATACTTCGAAAAAAATATACTTCGAAGTATAAAACTTAAAAATAAAATTTTTTTCGGAAGTAGAAATATTTTTTTCGAATATTTTTTTAAAATATTCTTTTCGAATATTTTTTTTTTAAATTGGTAGAGCATAATGAGTTAAACATGCCGGTACATGGAGTATTTATGGCTTTTACCCAAAAAAGTCAAAGGATAAACGTGTTGACTACAAGTTACCGGTTAAACATAAAAAAGGTACAAGTAGCAAGTAAAATTGCTGACGTGGCATACGGTTAAATGACTTATTTAAGAATTAGTAGAGTATAATGAGTTATAGTTGTAAGTACGTAGAGTATTTATGGCTTTTACCCTATTATTTTTGGCCTAGTGCTAAATTCTGCCAAAAAGTATCAAAACATATGAATGTTCAAACCTTGTTTGGTGTATATACGGGGATGGTCATCAAAATCCGAACACTGCCGTTATAATACCGGTTGCGCTTTCCCGGTAACGTGAACGTTATTCTTCTTAGATATTTTTCTTCACTTTATATTTCAACTTTCTGCCTTTACAAAAAAAAAAATACATACAAATCTACTTGTTCATAGTTTTATTTATGAAAGATGTTAAAAAAGGTTAGACCATAGGTAATAAGGCCATGGACAATGCGTCTTGTGCATAGGTGGAAGACTCATTGACATGTCCACTTATTACTCTCTTCATGTATGACACGTCTTAGTTGCTTTGGGGGGAGAACTCGTTGTTCAGACGATCGAGTTTTGGAAGTTGTGTGTGGTGGGGTATATTTTTATTTGAGTGGGGTATGTTATGGAGGTGATTTTGGTTGTGAAGAAAGAAACTGACGTGATCCTAAGTTGACGATAATGGTATTAGTTGTGATGATCTCTTGTTACCACTAACATTATACTATGAAAGATAAATTGTGATTTGTAAAGGTTTATAGAACTACAAAAGTGGAAATTATGTCTCACAATCTTACTTGATTTATACAGCTCAATATTTGTGCACTACCAAACAGCTCATGAAAAAGCAACAGGATCTATTAAATAATTGAGGATGAGCTGCGTACGTTTTGCAAAGTTAGTATGTGACCAATCTAGTTAAAACGACTTATATTGCATATTTTTCATATGGTTATTCAACTGATTTGAACACGACAATTCGACGCGTTTTGACCTAACCAAAAACTCGTCTCATTTTAAAGAGAAATACTAACAACGCTTCTTGATGTTAGGGTTATTGTTAAGACCAACTTTTCATAAAATCTGTTGACATTAAAACATAACTACATATTAACTACGCATTTTTTGCTAATACGAGTGATAAAACTAATGAGTTGTAGTATATGTATTTGAGAAATTAAAGAAAGTTGTAAGACATTATTGGTGGTTTCGTTTGAACGTTATCTATTGTCTAAACTTATATTTAGATGATAAGCAAAACCCTATTTATAAAAGTTCATTTTAGATTACATTCCTACAAATATATTGGAGTGGTAAAGGCGAATGTGCCACACTGCCAATTTAGGAAGCATGAAGCTGACTGATAGTTCATGCATTTACCAGAATAAAGTACGCGGATGTTCTAAACAATCATCTCTTATTCCTCAACTTACTGATGCACGTCAGGACAATGATTTTAGAACGAAAAGAGGAATGAAAGCTCTGCATATGAAAAGGTAACGTAATGTTTATCGTTCAAGTGAAATCCCCATCCACATGATTTTAGAAGACACCAAAACCACGTTTACTAGACGATAAAAGGAGTCGGGTCCAGTTTGGTGCTTAGGCATGAAATGAAGGACCATGTTTAGTCTTTACCACAAGATCGATCACTTTCTAATGGCTTTGTTGTACCAGAACTAATCCCTACAATTTACTACTAGTGGAAGCATCATTATCTGGAATACAGATTGGGCTGGCCCATTAAAAAGGGACTTGATGGAAAAAAGTTGTATGGGTGGAAAGATGCAATTTGCCCATTTCAGTATCATCCATGGTGGGTTGCACCCACTAATTTCTCACTAAAGTGTGTGGGCTATATACCCATTATGGCATAATCTTTCTTTCCTTATGATAATCATACAAATACCTTTTTGATAACTTAGTTTTATTACTGTTTCACAAGCTTAGCCTCATTGCAAAAGCGAATATGATATCAAAGGCACTTTTAATTCCAAAAACTATAACTTACATAATTTTGTATGCATGACAAGTAACTTAAGATCAACAACTTATAAAGCGATTCATAAGGTTAGGTTGGGTTTAATATAAATGTTGTTGGAGTTGGGTAGTGGAGTAGATAGCCGAGCAAATGATAGCGAGTGTGCTAAAAGCCTGCACGGAGATAAAGGATCGTATTGTTACATGCATGGATTTGTGATTCGTAAATGGATATGTTTTTTTCGGTCGATATGTATTTTAAATGCAATGATCCCGATTCTGTATTGCAAGGTTGGAAAGATATGCCTATTTGAAACATTGTTTATTTGGAATACCTTATTATCATCAATCAGGATTAATTAGTTTTTAACAAGAACCATTTCGAAGCAATTGATCTTTTTCATTCAGTGCAGTCACATAAGTAAACGGCCTACAAGTATGTAAACATTTTGATGATCCACTTATTTGCAAATGCCTGTGTGATCATTCGTAAAAAGCACGAGTTAAATGAGTTAGTGTCAATACTCTGACGGATGTGTATGTAAAATGCAATTTTATAACTATTGTACAAAAACTGTCTAGTTCGATGAAGATTCGAGATCAATGATTGCAGCTTTCAAATAATGATCGCAAAAGTAGTTCACTGATATCCATCAACAACGGCACAACAACAAAAATTCGTGAATGAACCAATAGCACACAACGATAAGCAACAAAGAGCAGTATTCTCGGTACAAAAACATACTATTTCAACTCGATAGGAACTATTAAATTTGTTTATACAGCAAAACAAAAGAAGCTATAA
Source organism: Tanacetum coccineum (assembly GCA_026074375.1). NCBI lineage: Eukaryota > Viridiplantae > Streptophyta > Magnoliopsida > Asterales > Asteraceae > Tanacetum > Tanacetum coccineum. Next base: position 14,801 of record BQNB010119594.1, read on the forward strand.
AGCTGGTAGTGCAACAATTGTATTCTAGTTCATTATCCACAAAATCAAATCCCCGTAAAAGAAAATCCACATATACCTCCCTTTGTCTGCAAAGAATACTTTTATAAGAAACCGACTGACATTACATCAAGGACCAAAGTTTCCTATAAGTCTCATAAGAGCAGCATGAACATTGTATCAAAGAACCTCCTAGAGCTCTGAGAATCTCTTAGGTATCAAAGAACCTCGTCTCTTGAAGTTGTGATAGTTGAGTCGCATAAAGTTGTTACGGTGGTACTGCAAGCACATAAAGAACATACGTAATAAACAGTCGTAATTGCAACAATATGTTGGGGAGGAATTTTTATGCAATGAGATGTAACACTAAATGTGATTTACATCGTTTAGCAAGGCGCATTGTATTAGGAGATAAACATAGTACGTACCACACATCATAGCATCAAAAACTAAAATTTTGTGAAATCGAAAATTTACACCATCTATATACTTTTAATAGTATGATAACCCAATAAAAGGAAAAATTCTTAGGAAGAAAGCTTGAAAAGAAAAGCCATTTTTCATGATACATCCTGAAAAAGACAAATGCGGGTATTGTAATAGGAATCCTTAAGTTGTGTTTTATCTCTAACCAGTCAGATATGTATCTAAGATGTAAAAGAGCCAGACAAGTCTAAGGGAGTGTTTGGTAAATAGGAATAGAGAATATCAGTCCCATGAAAACATGTCTAACCCTATATTGTTTTGTGTTGCTCAGATTCCGAAAACAAGATTTTGATAATATATCCACAATAAATGAAACATAAAAGTGATGCTCAAACAAATGATTTCACAAACCAAACAAACTAAGCAGCTAGCAATAGAACTAACTTGCACTTACAAAGGAGATTGCTAGTTAAGCTCGGGTAGAAGCGGTAAAGACATCATTTGCTGTAGAGTATTATTTAAAAAAGGTAAGGGGTTATACAGTAACGAAAACGTATAGAGCAGTCCACAAGTTGTGTATACCTGGATCATCTGAGGTGAAGTTTGTTGGGTTTTTACAACTATTAACCATTAAATATCACGAGTACGCAGCGGAAAACATAGATCACGTATAGAATATGTAATT
>BQNB010119595.1:0-20787 GCA_026074375.1 Tanacetum coccineum
ATTCAGATAAGCACTTAAAAAGCTTCATGAAAAGGGTATCTCACACAGATTCAACACTTAGACAGATTTTTGCAACTTTTGCAATCTTTACAAAACCACACTTTTGAGCTTAAAAATAAGCACCTAAATAGATCCTTATGACTATATAACCTAAAAAAAGATTAAATTTAGACCTCAAAGAACAAGAATTAACAATCAAAAAGCATTTTGAAATTCAAGATAAGCCACAATAAGCAATTAAAAAAGCCATTTCTCAAATTTTTTAAACACTACAGGCTATTTAACTTGATTCCAAACTTGATTTAACCCATTCATAAACACAAAAACATCACAAAACAACAGGATTCAAAGGTCTAATCAAATAAGCTTATATAATAAGCTATATGTTCTCAGATTCAAACAACTATTTATAAAACCTATGATTTAGAGATTTAACACTTAAAATTTAAAACAAACTGATTTTTAGGACTAATTATAGCTAAACTAAACTGACTCAAGTGTCAAAATGCTATTTTGACCCATTTTAACCCATGAAATCAGTTAAACCAAACACCCTTTTAAAAACTAATTTTAACTTTTTAACTTGATTCAAACTGTTTTAAGCCTAAACTTTTAAAAACCAGATGTTAACTAAGACTACTAAGCAATGTTAAGCATATATAAACAACAAATAAGCACTCAAATAAGCTGAAACAGATTATGCTAGTTTTAAGCTATTTTTAGACAGATTTTAATAAAAACTTGCAAACAAGATTTTAAAACTACAACTAAGCATTCATAAGCATTAACTAACAATAGCAAGCATAAATAAGCAAATAAAAACAGATAATAAGCAAGAATAAGCAGTTGAATAGTAAATAAGCTGAAAATGCAAAAAGTGAAACTTACAAAAGCCCTTGCTCAAAACAGGGCAAATAATCAAATCTACAAGCTCTAGCTTGTCAAAAGACAAGCTAGTAAGGTCTATAAGCTCTTCCCTTGCTAGCTTATTATCCAAAATTAGCTGAGGTATTTTAGGGTGAGTTTTTTTGTGTTTTTTATAAAATTTTCTTAAGTGTTTAACATTTAAATGAAAACGGGTTAATAATATACTTAAATGAGAGCTTAAAACAAATTATGAGAGACTTTTACCAACAAGAAAAACAGGAATTCAAACTTTTACTTAAATACTTAAAACCTCAAATTTTCATTAAACGTTAAAAAAGATTACAATCCTTAGAATTTTAAAAGACAATAAAGTAAATAAGCTGGAAAATTAAACTAGGTTAAAAAGACTACAATAAAAAAACTAGGTGCCCCCTGGCTTACAAATGAACCCTATTTATACTAAACTAATAAAGGTTCTAGGTCTTGTGCTTCTTTGCTGAGAGGGAAGCCGTGTGTGTTTGTTTTGTGAGTATAAGCTCAAATATCATCTTAGCCATCCAAATTTGAGTGTTGCCCAAGCCAATTGATCTTGTCCATCCATTCTTTGTCTTCTTTCATAGACGAATTAGAGTGTAGAGGATTGCCAAGGTGTATGCCAGCTGTGTGGGGTGGTCCTAGTGTGGGTGGACAAGGGTGAGAAGAAAGGGGAACAGTACTGGCTTATTTTGGCGGGATGTGGGGAAGATATACAGTAGTTTTGATGTAGGGCACAAGTATGGGGAAATGGCAGGAATGGTCCCTCAAGGTTATACATTGTATTGAAAGTTTAGTCCTTGTGGTGATACAAGTTTGGTCCTTGGAGTTTATAAATGTTTGCACTGTTAGTCCTTAAAGGACTAACGGTATAAGGGATAAAAGGATAACACAGTTAAGTGGCTTGGGTTTGGTTTTGGGCCTTGTTGGGCCTGTTTTGGTTTTCTTATTATAAAAAGAGTTTGGGCTTAAGGACTTGGACCGGGTAATATTATAAAAGGGTTTTAGGGAAATTTGGGCTTATATGAATGGTTTAAATAAGTGGGCTGACCCGGGCCCACTAGGTGGTTTAGGTTTTCGGGTTCGGTTTTCGATGCTCTTTCCAAATCCACTTCCCGGGGTTGACTTTGACTTGACTTTGTTGACTTTGACTTTTTGACTTGGCTTTGATTTTGACTTCTCTTTACGCTCTTTCCGTTCTCGTGCTCGGTTTTGTCGTTTTGGCTTCGATTTTTGTCCTTTTCTTGGATATCCATTACCTGCATAAAACAAATGCAAAACATACAAATACAATGTATTTTTGGTACGTTTTTAGTCATTTAAGTCCGGTTTTAGTGGTCAAAGGTATGTGTAATTAAACACATACCAAAATCCCCCATACTAAGATATTGTCGTGTCCTCACGCAATGCTATAAGTAAGCACTTAGAAAACTAAGAATCTCGATCCCCCTCGACTAATTACCTCGAAAAGTAGCTAAGTGTTCATCGAGGGGAATTAAAGAATCAAGAGTTTAGAAAAGCCCCATTTTTACCATTTTTAAAGATATACACTTATTACCACTAATATTTTTGTATTTTTTCCTTTTTCTCATTTTTTTAGCAACTAACTAATTTGACTTTCGTTATTTTCATAACCCCGTGCGGTTCCCTTGCAAGAGAACTGTCAGTCAATCTTTGGGGAACCCGGCCCTCTGTAGAGGATTTTAAAACGTTCGACTCAAACGTAATAAAATGAACTAGTATAGTACAAATAACTAAGATCCCTTCCCCTAACACTGCTATAAACAATGTGAAACAAACACCGGCTTTAAAACTTGATCAAGGTCTAGGGACAGTAAAAATCCCAAACAATCATCCAAAATGCCCCATAGGATACCTAACACCTTATACCCTAAGAGTGACTATCACTAAGTTGGTTGGAACTATTCAACACAACAAGGATATCAATCCCAACCCCCTAATTTTAGCCCTTGGGGATCTTGTCCCTCATATCCATACATGAACCAACCAAATGGCATGTATAACACTAACGGAGCCATGAGATATTGGGGACCAAATGCTTAAGTTCTTTTGTGATTATAGGTATGCCTAAAAGTCAAACTAGAATCGGATGAATGGATCAAATATAGTGGATTCTCATGACACGTGACGGGCAACAAAGATTTATTTTCAACCTATGAAGCCATCAATGGAGGTACCGTAGTGTTTGGTAATAGATCCTTTTATTTTTTGTTTTCAACCTATGAAGCCATCTATTTTTTTTTCCATTTTATCGTTATTAATTTTTAGGCGTTAGATCCTCAACGCGTTTCCATTGACAATTAAGCATCAAGCTAGCTACATACATGTATTATATTTTTTCATTTTCATCATTTTTCATATATATATATATATATATATATATATATATATATATATATTCTCATCGATTACTTTATATAGAAAAGACTCCTTTTTGAAAAATTCATGTATAAGTTTGAACTAAGACTAAAATTTTTGTTGTATACTACATAAAAATTATTGATTTAAGTTTAATCTCCAAAAACAGCACGTATTATTAATCCGGTTAAGAGATTATGGGAGAAAAAGCCACAAATTACATACATGAGCTCTTAAGATTTCCAAATAATCCTTGTTTAGCATCCAACTCATAATTCACTTTATCATTTTCCGTTCTTCGCGAATTTCCGCGAACGCTTAGCCTAAAAGTTAAGGAACAAGCTAGAGCTCAACACGCTCGATCGAGTCAAAATTTAGTCTTATTCTACCCAGCAGGAAAGTCAAAATTATGACAAAACACTTATTTTATTTTTGAAAATTTTTTAAATTTTTTCATTTTTTTGGATTTTTGGTGGTAAAAACGGGATTACGTGAAAACAACAACTGCAGGCACAATCAAATCGATAGATCCCCCCCATACTAGAATTAAACATTGTCCTCGATGTTTTAAGAAGGGTCTCTACGTAAATCCTAAGCCGTTTATTAAGTATGCTTAAAGATAAACGTTAGTCGATTAGATTAGGATATTGGATTTCCCAAATGAAGCTGAGGATTTGAAGCTCGAGTGATCAAAGGACAAAACCACGAGCACGAGAGGCTTCAAGAATCTGGGACAATCCTGGACAATTATCACAAAAACACAAGCAAACGAGAATGGAAAGAGGCAAGCCTCTCGGAACAAAAAGAAAAAAACTTATTCATTACTACATAATATAACTACTACGATAAGCATGGGGTGCCTCCCACGAAGCGCTTGTTTAGGGTCACTAAGCTTGACCCGATCCCCAAATTCATTTGTCCTTGGGGAAGGTTTGGAGATCCGGGACAACCAATTTTGGTACGTCCCCTCTAAAGTAGTGCTTAATTCGATAACCGTTCACCTTGAAATTTGGCCCGGAGTTTTGAGATAACTCAACGGTGCCATATGGAAAGACATGGGCAATGGTGAATGGTCCGGACCAACGAGATTTTAACTTGCCCGAGAATATCTTCAATCGAGAGTTAAAGAGGAGGACTTGATCACCGACGTTGAAAACGCGGTTTTTGATCTTTGAGTCATGGATCCTCTTTGTTTTCTCTTTATAGATCAAAGAGTTCTCATAGGCATGATCACGAAGTTCATTTAGTTCATTGAGTTGAACTTTACGGTGATCACCCGTGGTCTCAAGGTCAAAGTTTGCATGCTTCAAGGCCTAGTAGGCTTTGTGCTCGAGTTCGATCGGTAGATGACATGCCTTTTCATACACGAGCTTGTATAGAGTACACCCGATGGGTGTTTGGTAAGCGGTATGAAAGGCCCAAAGTGCATCATCTAATTTATCTGACCAAGAGGCACAGTTCTCGCCTACGGTAATTTCAAGAATTCGTTTCAAGCCACGATTAGATACCTCAACATGCCTACTTGTTTGTGGGTGATACACGGTGGAGAGACAATGAGTAACTCCGTATTTAAGCATGACCTTTGAAAACTGGTCATTGCAAAAATAGGTTCCGCGATCACTTATGATAGCACGAGGGGCACCGAATCAGGCGAAGAGAGATTTAAGAAATTTGCAAACAACTCGGGCGTCGTTGGTGGGGAGCGCTTTTGCTTCAACCCATTTTGACAAATAGTCGACCGCCACGAGTATATATTTGTTCCCTCGTGAAGACGGGAACGGCCCCATGAAATCGATGCCCTAAACGTCAAAGATTTCGCAAACTTGGATGGAATTTTAAGGCATTTCATCACGTTGCGAAATTTTTCCTTGACGCTGACAAGTGTCACATCGGGTGACCAAGTCATGGGCATCTCGGTAAATCGTGGGCCAATAGAATCCTGAGTCAAAAATCTTTTTTACGGTGTAGTTGGCACCGTAATGTCCCCCGGTGGGTCCATTATGGCAAGCTGTGGGGATGTCAACAGCTTCTTGGCCCGCAACACACCGCCGGATCATTTGATCCGCACATATTTTGAACAAATAGGGGTCATCCCAAAAGTAGTGTTTAACATCCTTGAAAAACTTATTTTTCTGCTAGGACGACATCTCTTTAACAATAAAATTTCTCGCGTGGTAATTTGCATAATCGACAAACCATGGGGTACTTGAGTCACCACAAAAAGTCACCATATTAAGTGTCTCGAGATGAAACGTTTCATTTATCTCCTTTGGGTCGAGCACATTTTCATAACGATTTTCTAATCAGGAAAGATGATCGGCCGCGAGATTCTCGGCTTCATTTGTGTCAGTTACTTTGAATTTGAACTCTTGAAGGAGGAGAACCCACCAAAGAAATCTCGCCTTGGAATCTTTTTTAGCAAAGAGATATTTAAAGGCGGAGTGATCCGTATACACTGTGCTTTTGTTCAAGATGAGGTAAGACCGGAATTTTTCGAAGGCATACACCACGGCTAACATTTCTTTCTCTGTCGTGGTGTAATGCGATTTCGCCTCGTTCATTGTTTTACTAGCATAGTGTATAGGCATAAAGTGTTTTTCATGACGTTGCCCCAAGACTGCACCTATGGTAAAGTCGCTTGCATCGCACATAAGCTCAAAGGGCAGATCCCAGTCTGGGGCAATCAAGATTGGAGCTTCGGTAAGTTTTTTCTTTAACGTTTCAAAAGCTTAAATACATTCATCGGAGAAGATGAACGGAGTATTTTTCTCAAGAAGATGAGTCATCGGTCGGGAAATTTTGGAAAAATCCTTAATGAACCGTCGGTAGAAACCGGCATGACCGAGAAAACTCCGAACACCCTTGACGGTGGTGGGATGAGGTAACTTAGCAATCACATCGACTTTGGCTTTATCAACCTCAATCCTATTTTTGGAAATCTTATGACCACGGACAATGCCTTCCTTAACCATAACATGACTCTTTTCCCAATTTAGACAAAGATTGGTGTCTTTACACCTTTGAAGCATCTTGTCTACACGAGAGAGGCAATTTCTGAATGAATTCCCAAAGACCGAGAAGTCGTCCATGAAGACTTCCATCGTTTTTTCGATCATATCATGAAAGATAGCCATCATACACCTTTGGAACGTGCCCAGTGCATTGCATAAGCCAAAAGGCATGCGATGGTAGGCGAACATTCCGTAAGGACACGTAAATGTGGTTTTTTCTTGATCATGAGGGTCGAAGGGAATTTGAAAGTAACCCGAGAAACCATCAAGAAAACAATAGTACTCTTTTCCTGCTAATCTCTCGAGCATTTGATCCATAAACGGTAGTGGAAAGTGGTCTTTATGGGTGGCTTCATTTAACTTTCGGTAGTCAATGCATACACGCCATCCCGTAACCAATCGAGTAGGAATTAACTCATTTTCATCATTTTCAACAAAGGTAAAACCACCTTTTTCGGTACGTAATGTACGGGGCTTACCAAAGGACTATCCGAGATCGGGTAAATTAATCCGGCGTCAAGAAGTTTTTCAACCTCCTTTTTGATGACATCATGGATCTTTGGATTCACCCGTCTTTGGTGTTGAACCTCCGGTTTGTAGTCCTCTTCCATAAGAATCTTGTGAGTACAAAATTCTGGGTTAATACCCTTAATGTAGGAGATTTTCCAAGCGATGGCTCGCTTGTGTGACTTTAAAACCTTTATGAGAGCGGCTTTTTCCTCGACACTCAAGTCTTTAGCAATTATGACGGGCAACTTGTTGTCACCTTCCAAAAATGCGTATTCGAGATGAGGAGGTAAGTCCTTGAGTTCGACCTCGGGAGGTTCATCAATTGAAGATTTATCATTTTTAGCTTCACAAACTTTGAGTTCTTTTCGAATTTCGGGCAAATAATTTCCTTAAATGGGAGGGGGTAATGATGGATCATCATTGAGAAATGATTCAAGAAGAAGAATGTCCTCTTCCAGGTCATAATAAGAGTCATCAACTTTCGGTGAAGTTGGATCATCTTCAAGAGTGAGGAAAGCATTGACTTCCTCGAGAAGAAAATCACTATCCCCGAAGGGAGTGAGAGTCAGAGAAGAGGTAGAAACGATCGGGTCATAATAAGGAGTGGGATTGCCACTCGCGATCACATCGAAGAAACCGAGAACTTCTTGAGAATACTCCTCACAATCCATTTCAATGACGTTGATTCGGTTCGCCGTCATGTCATCGTAATTAGAAGAGTATCTCAAAGTTTGATCAAGATTGAATGTTACGGCTTCTTTTCCAACACGAAGAGTTAATTCTCCTTCGTAAACATCAATCAAAGCACGTCCGGTCTTTAAGAAGGATCTCCCGAGAATTAGGGGAACTCGGGGATCGGCATCAAAGTCTACGACTACAAAGTCGGCCGGGAATTTGAACTTTCCTACTTTTAGGTAGACATCTTCGGCGATACCGATCGGTTGGGTAATCGAACGGTCCGCAAGTTCAAGAGTCATACAAGTAGGAGTGAGCTCCGGAAGAGAAAGCTTTTTCCACACGGATAATGGCATGAGATTTATGCTAGCGCCAAGATCGGCCAAGGCTAAGCACTCATCCATTCCGGGAAAATCACACGGTATGAGAAATTTGCCGGGGTCTCCAAGTTTTTCGGGTAACTTGTTGAGGATAACCGCCGAACAATGCTCATTCAAAGGAGTTCTAGCCATTTCACTTAATTTTTCTTTGTTTCCAATTAAGGCTTTAAGAGTCGAGGCAAATTTTGGCATAAGAATCAAAGCATCCGTTAAGCTAATTTCGAAACTCAAATCTTTAAAGATTTTGTAGAATTTCTCAATTTGGTCGTTAGCTTTTTCACGGCGCCTTTCATCATTACGTCTCGAAGGATATGGAATTGATGGTTTCGGGTTAGGCCTCGGAGCACTAACGGGAGCAACAACGGGCTCAAAATTTGGTACTTGGGGTTGAACTTGGACAACCTGAGGTTGGATGTCTTTGGTGCTTCCGTTATTAGTAGGAGGCACTATGTCCTTTGTCACCTCGGTTTCACGTTCCACTACTTTAGGAGGAGAAGAAAAAGTAGTAGGAATCGTGGGTCCTTGATAAGCGACACCGCTTCGAGTGGTAATACCCTTTAAATCTTCCTTCGGGTTAGTAATGGTATTACTAGGGAGTGTCCCTGAACCTGAAGTAGAAGCGGTATTGGAATTCACAAACTTGGTAAGCATGTTCGTTAAATTGGTCATTTGATTTTGCAAGTTTTGATTCTGATTTTGCATATTTCTCATCACTGCATCATTAGCTTTGACGTAGTTTTGAAAATCATCCTTCGACACACCTTGTGTTTGCGGAGCCGGAGCTTGGGGAACCGGGGGTTGATTAATCGGAGGTCGATAAATTTGGCTTTGGTTGTAATTATTCCCCCGGTTTTGGTTGTAACGGTTTTGGTTATTTCCTTGGTTTTGAACGGGAGGAAAACCGGGAGGTCGAATTTGATTAGCAATCGGGGCTCGGTAACCGGTATTTCCTTGATTGAAATTAGCAGCGGCGGCTTGGGAAACATACTCTTGAATATTGTCACGATAAACGTTGCCATCGGTGGCGGGACAATTTCGGTAAGAATGAGCACCACCGCAAGTAACACAACTTTCCTCGACCGCTTTCACGGGAGCGGGAGCTTGGGTTTGGTTTTTCTTATCGAGAAGTAAGGCTTTCACCATATCTTTAAGTTCGGCAACATCGGGAGAAATACCGGGGGTAGAAGAGCTCGAACTCACTTTGGCAACAACCGGTTTGTTACGTGAATTACGAACTTTGGATTTGCTCTCGATGATTCTTAGGCAATCTCGGGGCAATTTATCCAAAAAGATTGATTTTCAATAGGTTCCACAAGATTGAATGGTTCAACAAAAGTCGGTGGGGCTTGTTGTTGTTGACGGTTAGAATTACGAGATTGAGAACAAGTGCACATGCACTAAAATGTAAGAAGAAAATTTATACTAATTTTTTTTATATTTTTTTTTTGGTTTTTTCAACAATGTATTCACAATGTATTTTAATAATGGACAATGAGATAAGATACTTAAACCTAATAATCAACTCGCTTCTCGGTAACTCTTCAAAGAGAAAAACGCACAAAGGAGCGGAGGAGTAGGAAAGCGCGAAGCTATTAAAAACCTTTCTCCTTTAGAGTCGTAGTTCCTAGGAACAACCCGTCGTATACCCCTCTTATAGTTTGTTTAACTTTCAAATGTGAACCGTACCTCGCGAGAGACACAAAAGGTAAGTTTTTGATCTTTGGTTCGGGAACTTATTAATGATAATACTTCAATTGAAAGTATTATATTGATGGTGAATTTTATTTCTTTTTTATGGACAATTTTTTTAATTTTTTGATTTTTTTTTCTCTTCTTTTTTTATATTTATTTTTTATATTATATATACTAATAAAAGAAATGAAAAATGTTTTTGTATTTTTTTATAAGAAAATAAGCAAAATAACTTCACACGGAAGGATCTTCAAACAAAAATTGTCAAACGGCTCAACAATCGGATACAAACCTCCCCGGCAGCGGCGCCAAAAACTGATTGAAAGCCCTTTACTATATATAAATATAAGTAAATATATAAATATATAATAATGAGAATAAAAAAAATCTCAAATGTAGTAAACCGGAAGTATGATTCCCGGGTCGTTATCCCTAACGAGGAATGCAATTGAAAGTCGAGAGGCGTTTTGAGAATCGATGCTTGAATGGAACAAGATTACGATTGGATTTTTAAAGTTATGGAAAAATTAAGGCAAACACTTAAAAACAATTAAGGAAAAACTATTTTAAACTAAAAACGTAAAACGGGAATCCTAAAAACGCAACTAAAAACTAGCTAAGGAAAATATTAACTCTAAAAATTCAAACTTAGTTTCTAAACCTTTCAAATGACAAAAGAAAATTTTCTAAAAAAGATTTATATTTTTTTGACTTTTTTATGAATTAAAAACCTATTTAATCAATTAAAATTCTAGAAAATGACAAATTAATTCTTAAAAATTCCAAAAAAATGATTTTCTACTTTAGAAAAGTCTAAAATATGATAAAAACTCAGAAAAATATTTTTCACTACTTTTTATAATTAAAAACTATTTCTTAAAATTAATTTAAAAAGCTAAAAATGAAATTTAAAATCTAAAAATGATGAAAAAGATTTTAAACTTTGTAAACCTAAAACTAATTATTCTAAATCTAAAAACTATTTTTTGTATTTTTCTGAATTAATTTACTATTTTTAAATAATTTTCTAAAATTTTAAACTTCGAAAAATAAAGAAAAATAACAAATTAAGTTGGAAAAATCTAAAAAAATGCAGGAAAGTCCTAACAGTTATGAAAAAGACAGGAAAAATAAGTTTGATCTCACAGCTTATCAAATAAGCTAAAAATAAGCCCAAAGTAGTTATGGCTTATAATAGAAAATAAAGGCTCAAATGATGATAAAGGAATTGATTGTGCAAGCAATGACAGAGAAATCCCAAGGGTGCTAGTGGTAGAGGAGTATGTGGTTAAAACGTTTGGTTGAGTTTGTAGAGGTCCAGAATTCGAGCCTTGTGCTCACCTTGGACTTCCAAACTCCTAAACGTTTTTGCTTTCCATTTTTTTACAACTTTTAAGTTAAGTTAAAAATAAGCACTTTTTGCAAAAGCACCCTTTTTATGAACCACAAATAAGCACAAAAATAAGCCCTTAAAGCTTGACAGATTGCTTTTTACACTAAAAGGACTAAAGATCTTAACTGTTGGGCTTTTAGCTCAAATAAGCAATCCAAAATGAAAAATAAGATCAAGCAGATACCTAACTACCCTTAATAAGCATATTTAAACAAAATTAAGTAACTAAATTAAGCTAAAATGACAGATTACTTAAAAAGGCTTAAAACTTAAAATTTCACACTAAAATGCAAATAAGCTCAAAATAAGCTCTAAGCTAAGATAATTAAGCTAAATGGACTAGATCTAACCTAATAAGCAAAACTAAACCTAACTTAAGCATAAACAATTAGCAGATAAGCTCAAATAAGCAAATGGGCTTAATGGCTAAAAACTATAGGCAAACAGCAAAGTGGGCACTTTTGAGCTTAAAAATAAGCTCTTAAACAGATCCTTATGGCAAAAAGGCTTATACCTCTGAAAAGCTTATGCAATAAGCTTCAATAATCATCAATCAAAAGAGAGTTTGAAATTCAATTGAGCCATGAAAAAGCTTGTTGAAAAAGCTGTTTGTTCATTTCACAATACTTAGAAAAATTTTCACAATCTTAACAAAACACTACTTTTGAGCTCAAAATTAAGCTCACAAATGGATCCTTATGGATCTGAGACCTTAAAACAGATTAAGTTTGGACTTAAAAGAGCTTATATCATCAATCTAAAAACATTTTGAAATAAAGGATAAGCAAGAAAATGGAAATGAAAAAGTTGTTTCTTCTTTTTTTTTCAATACTTCACAAAAATTTTAACAAATTTGGTGAAACACTAATCAAACAATGCAGACCTATTCTAGCTTGTTTCTAACTTCTTAATGACTTGAACAAACACAAAAACATCACGAATACACCAGATTCAAAGATCTAATCACTCAAGCTTATAAAATAAGCTATATGCTCTCAGATTCAAACAACAAGTTATATAACTTATGATTTTAAGATTTAATACTTAAAAACCTCTAATTACTGGATTTTATGGTGTTTTCAAGCTAAACTAACATGACCCAAAAGACATAACTCAATATGACCCATTTTCACTTTTAAAATCAGTTATACCAAACACCCCTTTAAAAACTAATTTTAACTTTTTAACTTGATTCAAACTGTTTTAAGCATAAACTTTCAAAAACCAGATGTTAACTAAGACTACTAAGCAATGTTACGCATATATAAACAACAAATAAGCACTCAAATAAGCTGAAACAGATTATGCTAGTTTTAAGTTATTTTTAGACAGATTTTAATAAAAACTTGCAAACAAGATTTTAAAACTACAACTAAGCATTCATAATCATTAACTAACAATAGCAAGCATAAATAAGCAAATAAAAACAGATAATAAGCAAGAATAAGCAGTTGAATAGTAAATAAGCTAAAAATGCAAAAAGTGAAACTTACAAAAGCCCTTGCTCAAAACAGGGCAAATAATCAAATCTACAAGCTCTAGCTTGTCAAAAGACAAGCTAGCGAGCTCTATAAGCTCTTCCCTTGCTAGCTAATCATCCAAAATTAGCTGAGGTATTTTGGGGTGAGTTTTTTTTGTGTTTTTTATAAAAATTTCTTAAGTGTTTAGCATTTAAATGAAAACAGGTTACTAATATGCTTAAATGAGAGCTTAAAACAGCTTATGAGAGACTTTTACCAACAAGAAAAACAGGAATTCAAACTTTTACTTAAAAACTTAAAACCTCAAATTTTCATTAAACATTAAAAAAAAGATTACAATCCTTGGAATTTTAAAAGACAATAAAGTAAATAAGCTAAAAAATTAAACTAGGTTAAAAAGACTACAATAAAAAACTAGGTGCCCAATGGCTTACAAATGAACCTTATTTATACTAAACTAATGAAGGTTTTAGGTCTTGTGCTTCTTTGCTGAGAGGGAATCCGTGTGTGTTTGTTATGTGAGTATAAGCTCAAATATCATCTTAGCCATCCAAATTTGAGTGTTGTCCAAGCCAATTGATCTTGTCCATCAATTCTTTGTCTTCTTTCATAGACGAATTAGAGTGTAGAGAATTTGCCAAGGTGTATGCCAGCTGTGTGGGGTGGTCCTGGTGTGGGTGGACAAGGGTGAGAAGAAAGGGGAACAGTACTGGCTCATTTTGGCGGGATGTAGGGAAGATATACAGTAGTTTTGATGTAGGGCACAAGTATGGGGAAATGGCAGGAATGGTCCCTCAAGGTTATACATTTTATTGCAAGTTTAGTCCTTGTGGTGATACAACCTTGGTCCTTGGAGTTTATAAATGTTTGCACCGTTAGTCCTTAAAGGACTAACGGTATAAGTGATAAAAGGATAACACAGTTAAGTGGCTTGGGTTTAGTTTTGGGTCTTGTTGGGCCTGTTTTGGTTTTCTTATTATAAAAAGAGTTTGGGCTTAAGGATTTGGACCGGGTAATTTTATAAAAGGGTTTTAGGAAAATTTGGGCTTATATGAATGGTTTAAATAAGTGGGCTGACCCGGGCTTGGTTTTCGATGCTCTTTCCAAATCCACTTCCCGGGGTTGACTTTGACTTGACTTTGTTGACTTTGACTTTTTGACTTAGCTTTGATTTTGACTTCTCTTTACGCTCTTTCCGTTCTCGTGCTCGGTTTTGTCGTTTTTGGCTTCGTTTTTGTCCTTTTCTTAGATATCCATTTCCTGCACAATATAAATGCAAAACATACAAATACAATGTATTTTTGGTACGTTTTTAGTCATTTAAGTCCGTTTTTAGTGGTCAAAGGTATGTGTAATTAAACACATATCAAAAGCATACACAATTAAATCACTTGTGTTCAATTTTTACAAAACTAGCATGTATCTCCCTCGCGAGGATTTATAAATCATTTAAATGAGTAAAGACAAGGCTATGAATATCACACAATTTTTTTTTAAAACATTCACGTATACAAACCCACTCACACCATTCGATCAAGTAAACGACCGACTCTTTCATTTTTTATTCATTAGGAACACGTCCTGAATATAGTTGTTGGTACTATAATTTTGTACGATATGACTTGACCTATATAGGTCAATAGCTATAACATACTTGTATACACAGATAGAGTAACTGACTTGACCCACTCACAACATTCTAGGGAATTTGACAAAGAAGACGGCGTGTACTGCTATTTGCACTCATGACTCCAATCTAATCATCTATCAAGTTTCTTATCAATGATTTTAATATTGTTATATTTCTTTAGTTTTATATGTTTTAATATATAATATTCTCGTAACATTGTATATGATGAAATTAGAGACTTTTTGGCAAAAATGTACTTAATGTCAATAAATCACGTTATGCACGCTCTCACAAAGTACAAGTAAGTAAATGCGAGACTATGAACCCACCTTAAGCAATGAAATGAAAGGAAAGATGAGAATGTCGGATAAGCAAGAAATCCTAAGTACCACCTAGAAGAAATGGTGTAACTCAAAATAATAAAATAATACACACACGACGAAATAAATAAAAGTTATGAAAATATTTTCCGTAATTAATTTGGCATTGCACTTAAGGTTTTATAAACTTTATTTTAACAAAAATATCATGACCAATATGTATTAATAAGTTTAAAATCATGTGTTTACCTTCACTTCTTATAAGCCTAATTACAATTAGTTATACACTTTCATTTTACGTCTAAACAACAAGTCTTTTTCCGAAATTATGCATTTACTTAACTTCACAAGCTTGTTAATCATAATCCGTAAATGATCTAAATTCGGGTTTTCGCCTACGGAAAGGTTTTCGAGTCTATTTTCTAGATTTGTAGGGCCCACTTCCCGAAAAGTTCCAGAACCCAAGTAAAATTACCCATTTACCCCTAGCTATCAAAGCTGCCATTATCCAGAATTTTACCGCTCCACTAAATTAAGTGTATCTCCTAAACCGTGCATCCGTAGAAGCCGAAACACGAGGAAAAATCTAAGCTAGCTCAATATCTAGAACCTACAGTTTTACACAATAGGTGTTGTTATACAAAAATTTAGACCTATACCTAATTCAAATTTCAGGTTCATTATTTGACTAGTTTCACCATTTTGGCGATAAGTCATTCATCGAACATCGTTACGGCTCCATCCGAATGGCTACATGTACCTAAGACATTTCTATACATCTCTAGAATCAACCCTTGAAATGATCTTCCAACCTCAAACAAAACCCACAACTAAAAACCACAATAAAAACCATACTAAATCACCTAAATCTTCAAGATGAACACATGCAACAATCCTTCTATAAACCCCATCAAAACAGCCCCAAAACTCGTAAAATAATGTCTTTCTTGATCTCTAAATAAAGCTTATAATCCAAGGAATATGACTAGAACATGTGTCCTGAATAAAAAACAAACCAAGAGACTTGTAGAGGGTGATGAAATAAGCCCCTTTTGAGTGTTTATCTTGTGTTTAATCAAGATTTTAAGTGGTGGATTATGGTGAACTTGTGGTGGACGAATTTTGGGAGCAAGGAGGAGTGATTTTTCTGTGTTTTTAGTGAGAGAGTTGAGAGGATAGTATGTGTGATGTAGAGTGAAAGAATGAAGAAAAATAATGGTAAATGGGAAAAAGAGCAAGTAATGAAGCGTGACTGGACCAAGAATGAGGTGGGAAACATGAGGGGACATAGTTCACGTTCTTAGGATCTCAAGGAGGTCCTAATTACTGATTTTTGGTATTTAAATTTATTTTGTAGGTATCTATTTTGTGTAGGTAGTATTTTGTAAGTTAAATGTATAAAGTTTTGTGTAAAAAATGTATAGTTATGTGTATAATTTATAGAATATTGTGGGTTAAATGTAAAATATGTTAAGTAATATTGGTTAAGAGTAAATTTATACCCTTATGTCATATTAAAGTGTTTTAAGTCCGTTATACGAAGGGTAGGTGCAAAAACGTAAAAATTTATGAAATATCAAGTTTACCGAGAACCTTGCAAGTTATAATGAACGAAGTGACCTAAGTTCATAGAAGTGAATGTATTATGTTTATTTATAATTATTAACATTGTTTCAATGATCTTTGAGCATATCGTTAATCGTTAAGACGTTTTCCTAAGATCGTCCGTCGAAGGCTCGATTCTAGACTAGGGTTCCGAAAAATAAAAAGTTATGTACAAAATGACCCAAATAATTTATAATTGAAATTAATGACGTTGAAATATGACATTAACAGTACGCAACAATAACGGTTGTTAGCTTGGATTTTTGACGGTTGTTACAGTCTTCCCCCGTTAAGAGAATTTCGCCCTGAAATTCAGCTCGTTCGTACTCCTAACGACGTATACGTTGAACTCTAGCAATTGTCTTTTGGTAGCATAATTCTCCAAAATCACAAGGAGAAAAAGAATAAGACTTTAACGAGTCGCGTTTCAAAAACAGGTGTTACAAGGGGTCATGTATGAGGCGAATTTTTTTTTTGTCGTATTCCAATTAGCCGGCATGTGTTTAGGCGGTGGGTTACTTGACGACATATACATTTTTAGAAGTTCAAGGCGTTCAAACTTGGAGTCGATTAGTAAGATAACCGTTGGGATCGACAAACTATGTCGAGTTTCGATATCATCAAAAAAGAGAAGTATGTAAAGCTATGAAAAAGTTTTGGAGATCATCGCATCACTCATGATGCCTTGAGGAATGTCTAGAGACCATTGTGTCACTCACAACGTCTTAGAAGAGCTTTAGTATTTATATAGACAACCTTTATACAAAAAATAGAGACACTCTAGAAAGTAGACATAAGTGATCGAAAATGGTTAACATTTATATAAATTACTTTAACATAAATATATAGCGATATACTTGAAGATAGGCGTAGAGTTCGAAAATAAAGTCGAGTATTATATAATTATCATTTATATAACGCCAATAATGATGCTCGAGGGAGTATATAAGGAATCAGGAGGTATGCGCGCACAGATATCGGATGTATCGAGGAGAGACTCTTAATTGTGAAAAATAGTTATAGTTTAGGTTTCGAAAACGACCATGTTCTCTATAACAAGTGCTCTGATACCAATATGTAACACCCTAAAAATTCGGCACGCTCTTACAAAGTACACGTTACGAAAACGACCTCAAAAAGAGACGTTTTAGAATAAATGTTTCACATTCGATGCATTTAAATATCAGAGTTACAAACAGGTCCCAAACGGTTTTAAAAAATACCATAAGTGTTTTGACCAAACATATAGTTTAGATAAAGTTTTCATCGGATGTAAATAAGAGAAAGTCTTTACCTAAAAGACATGAGATAACATGCGAAACGGTCAACAATAATGTTGAGTGAATCCATAGAGTTTATAAGTAAGTAAGTAGAACACAAGTATTGTTCATCGAGTCACATTGCCACACATACAAGTCATGTAAAATATTATTGCCTCGAGCTCATGACACCGAACATTAACCCAGATAAGAGTTTGCCCATCAGATGGTATGTTTGCCATATACCTTATTCTTAATACAATGCGCCCGTTGACATGGTAATCCGATGTTACTTACCCGGGGGAGGATTGTCAGTACCAATAGATCTACTCACTTGTACTAGCGTTTACCAAAATGTAATTAACGGCTCATGAAATTAGGGACTTTTCAGCAAAAAGGTACTCAATGTCAATAAATCATGGTAAAACATACACAATTAAATCACTTGTATTCAATTTTTGCAAAACTAGCATGTATCCCCCTCGCGGGGATTTATAAAGCATTTAAATGAGTAAATGAGAGGCTATGAATATCACACAATTTAAAAAAAAACATTCACGTATACAAACCCACTAACACCATTCGATCAAGTAAACGACCAACTCTTTCATTTTTTATGCATGAGGAACACATCCTCAATATAGATGTTGGTACTTGACTCGCGCGAACTCACCCCTTAAATGTGTAAACAAATACAAACATGTATAAATAGACAACGACATGTGTCTAGGCGGTGGGTTACATGACGACATATACATTTTTAGAAGTTCAAGGCGAGTGTTCAAACTTGGAGTCGATTAGTAAGATAACCGGTGAGATCGACAAACTATGTCGAGTTTCGATATCATCAAAAATAAGAAGTAAGTAAATCTATGAAAATGTTTTGGAGATCATCGCATCACCTATGATGTCTTGAGGAATGTCTAGAGACCATTGTGTCACTCACAACGTCTTAGAAGAGCTTTTGTATTTATATAGACCACCTTTATAAATAAAATATAGTGCCACTCTAGTAGTAAACAAAGTAATGAAAATAGTAACATTATATAAATAACTATCATAATAAATAATAGCGATACACAAAAGATAAGGCGTAAGTTCGAAAAAAAGTCGAGATTATATCATTATCATTTATATAACACTAAATTAAAATGAGCTCGAGGGGAGAATATAAGAGAATAGGAGAATGCGCCACAGATATCGGAATGTAATCGAGGAAAAGACTCTAATATGAAAAATAGTTATAGTCTAGGTTTCGAAAATGACCCAGTTTTCTATAATAAGTGCTCTGATACCAATATGTAACACCTCCAAAATTTGGCACGCTCTCACAAAGTACAAGTTAGGAAAACGACCTCAAAAAGAGACGTTTTAGAATAAATGTTTCACATTCGATGCATTTAAATATCCGAGTTACAAACAGGTCCCAAATGGTTTTTAAGAATACCACAAGTGTTTAGACAAAACATATTGTTTAGATAAAGTTTTCATCAAATGTAAATAAGAGAAAGTCTTTACAAGCATAATGTTTTTCAAAAAATAAGTTTCATCGAATGTATAAAGTGTAGAGTCTCCAAAGTACATGTCCGTGCGGCTTTCTTTCGAGCAATATACCTGAAAGACCCGATATAACTTGCGAAAAACGATCAAAAATAATGTTAAGTGAATCCATAGAGTTTATAAGTAAGTATGTAGAACACAAGTATTGTTCATCGAGTGACATTGCAACACATACAAGTCATGTAAAATATTATTGCATCGAGCTCATGACACCAAACGTTAACCCAGATAAGAGTTTGCCCATCAGAAAGTATGTTTTCCATATACCTTATTTTCGATACAATGCGCCTGTTGGCATGGTAATCCGATGTAACTTACCCAAGAGGGGATTGTCAGTCCCAATAGATCTACTCACTTGTACTAGCATTTACCAAAAGGTAATTAACAGTTCATGTAATTAGGGACTTTTTGGCAAAAAGATACCCCATGTCAATAAATCACGGTAAAACATACACAATTAAATCACTTGTGTTCAATTTTTGCAAATGAGCTTGTATCTCCCTCATGGAGATTTATAAAGAATTTAAAAATGTAGTAAATGCTAGGCTATGAATAGTCATACAAAACATCCGTTTCCTGCACAACACAAATGCAAACATACAAATACAATGTATTTTTGGTATGTTTTTAGGCTTTTAAGTCTGTTTATAAAGGATAATGGTATGTGTATTTAAGCACATACCAGTACTGTTATTTTCTATGATATGACTTGACCTATATAGGTCAATAGCTATAATATACTTGTATATACAAATAGAGTAATTGACTTGACCCACTCACACCATTCTAGGGTTTTTGACGAAGAAGACGGCGTCTGCTGCTATTTGCAGTCGTGACACCTATATAATCATCTATCAAGTTTCTTATCAATGATTTTAATATTGTTATATTTATTTTGTTTTATATGTTTTAATATATAATATTCTCGTAACATTATATATGATGAAATTAGAGACTTTTTGGCAAAAATGTACTTAATGTCAATAAATCACGTTATGCATACACAGTTAAATTACTTGTGTTTAATTTTGCAAAACTATCTTGTATCTCCCTCGCGGGGTTTTATAAAATAATTAAGTAAGTAAAGATGAGAACGTCAGATAAGCAAGAAATCCTAAGTACCACCTAGAAGAAATGGCGTAATTTAGAATAATAAAATAATACGCACACGACGAAATAAATAAAAGTTATGAAAATATTTTCTGTAATTAGTTTGGCATTGCACTTAAGGTTTTATAAAATTTATTTTAACAAAATATGATGACCAATATGTATTAATAAGTTTCAAATCATGTGTTTACCTTCACTTCATATAAGCCTAATTACAATTAGTTATACACTTTCATTTTATGTCTAAACAACAAGTCTTTTTCCGAAATTCTGCATTTACTTAACTTCACAAGCTTGTTAATCGTAATTAGTAAATGATCTAAATTCGGGTTTTCGCCTACGGAAAGGTTTTCGAGTCTATTTTTCAGATTTGTGGGCCCTACTTACCAAAAAATTCCAGAACCCAAGTGAAATTACCCATTTACCCCTAGCTATTAAACCTGCCATTTTCTAGAATTTTACCGCTCCACTAAATTAAGTGTCTCTCCTAAACCGTGCGTCCGTAGAAGCCGAAACACATGACAAATTCTAAGTTAGCTCAATATCCAGATCCTACAGTTTTACAAAATAGGTATTGTTATACAAAAACTTAGACTTATACATAATTCAAATTATGGGTTCATTATTTGACTAGTTTCACCATTTCGGCGATAACTCATTCATCGGACATCGTTACGGCTCCATCCAAACAGCTACATGTACCTAAGACATTTCTCAACATCTTTATATAATTTCCTAGAACCTTATAGACCAAAATTATTTCGTAACACACTCAAGTATCTACTGGTCCGAAATTGTTCCAAAAATCATTTGCGAAACCAATCCAAACAAGGTTTTTACTCCATCAAAATATTGTACAATGCCATACTAAATAACTAATTA
>BQNB010119596.1:0-20787 GCA_026074375.1 Tanacetum coccineum
AACATGAATTGGAAGAAGTAAAATAGGGTTTTAGGCCCTAAAATCGTCTCTTACATCTGCTAAACGAACTAGGATTCGTACCCTCTTTTTATTCTAAAGTTACACCCTTAAAACCCTAAAATCTTGTTTGTATATATAAGAAAATCGACGCGACGACGTCGCGTTTTAATTGTGATGCCGTCGTAAAATGAATCTTCTAGATATGCGTTTGAGTCGGTGCGGGCTGACGCCATCTTAAAATATGTGACGCCATCACTGGATGAGGTGTGACGGTGTCGTGTATGGATTGTGACGCCGTCTCTAGGCTCTGTGAGCACAAATCTTCAAGAGTCTTGGTGTTGGTTTGTAATCTCATCCATTTCTTCTTCAAATGAGCCCAAGTCACGTGTATTTCCTCCAAATGCCTTCCAAATGCGAAATACCTGAAAAGGAACGATTAAGTACCTATTTTGGGGTATAAATGCACAATTTAGGGGGTTAAACGACCCCGAAAAAGTGTATAAAATGACACCTCATCAATGATCTCCATGTTATTTTGATCCACCTCAAATCGGGTCATTAGTTAGATTGTAAATATTGAGCATGTAAAAGCTCAAGTGTAGGGGTACGTGTTATAAGCCCCAAGTTATGATGTATTATGTTATTAAAAAATAGAAAAGAAAAAGAAAGAGATTGATGTAGAGTTGTGTAAAGTTTGTATATCTTCGTCCGAGTCTTGGCTTAGCAACCAAACCAACATGTATTCGTGTAAATAATTAGCTAACCCTTTTATTCCATATTCACCTAAAGCCACCCAGATGTATCACATCCGCTTCTGTTTCCATTATATGTTATCTTACACCTACACCCACAACCCTTAAAAAGACCTTTTAGATAGTAATGAATAATGCTTGCGCCTAGCGGTGGAGGTTTGATCATTTACCAAGCCTATGGTTATTTATATGCCATGACAGGTAATGAGTGTTGATTTTCCGTTTCCCCCTTTATGTTATAATTCATTATACACCCGAGTGAAAGAGAGAATCCCAAACACTTATGTGAGGTGCTATTATATATTTTCCGTGCTTTTAGTTACGAGGTCTATAAGGTTGTGTTGTAAAATACTTTTAAAGAGTAGGTAAAAATGACCCTCATATTGTTATTGTCTAGGTAGAAAAGCTCATTTACTTTCATAAAATATAAAAACACAAAAAGAATCTTCTCTCAACCCTTAGATTCGTATAGATTAGACGGTGATCAAGCCTTCGCCAACCTATTTCCTTGGATGGAACGATAACAAAAAGCTCATTTACTTTCATAAAATATAAAAACACAAAAAGAATCTTCTCTCAACCCTTAGAATTCTATTAGACCGTGATCAAGCCTTCCCAACCTATTTCCCTAGAGAACGATAACAACCCCCCGAGTCTTGCCAATACTACACTACAAAGATTAGGTACACTGCCTAGGGAGTTGTAAAACTTCTTGTAGAAGTCCCTTACGACAACCGCAACAAAAAGTAAAATAAATAAATTCTTATGTTGTAATTAATGAATCTATGATACCCTTGTTGTGTGTATTTGACATGAAATGTAAAACGAATGTTTTTTGATTATTTGTTAACAAAATATTATAAATTTTAAAAAATTCGAACGAAATTTAAAGTTTTTGAAAAAAACTGGGTTTGTATTCTTGAGTTTATTTTACAATTAAGTAGAGAAGAAGACGAGGCTACTTTTGTCATTTTGCAGGTCTTTCAGTCCAATTAACAAGTGAAAATCAACGATCATTACTGACAGGGATACAGATTGTATGAAAACAGTGGTCCTAGGTACAATCTTGCGTAAAAATCTAAATAGGGGCTAGGAGTGCGAAAATGATAAAGCACAAGGACATTTTTTACAGTTTACCCAACTTTAAAAGGATGCATAAACATGGTGCGAAAAATTTCTACTCACTTCTCACGTTCTCATTATATAAGGCATAAAATTTGAACTTATAAAAAAAACTCTTTACATAAGCTCATAAGTTCCATGATATGGTATTAAACAAACACTTTCTTGACCTTATTTTAGTTAGATGATGTAATAAGCTCATTAGCCCCTAAGATAATCGTAAAAAGACAACCCTTTATTATCTTAACAATCATTGAGTTTTGATTTTGATATACTTACAGAATGCCTGAGGTTCAAATATCACTAAGACATTGATGAGGTCTAAAGAGCACTAGTTTCATGGGCATTTTATATCAGGTTTTTGGATTGGTTTTTCTTGTTTACTTGCCTATGTCTCCATAAATGAATGTAGTTGAAAATTTATGAACTACTAAGTATACTTACGCTCGAAAATGGCTAAATAAAGGAGAAAAACGAAGAATTGTGACTTATGACGAAATCATACGCCGTCTAGGATTTACCTAGATGACCTAAATAGTGAGATGGTCATTACATGGAGCAACCAAACCTAACATCAATTTGAGACATCCTAATATAGCAATGTAGATACTTACGGAGGAGTAATTTATAAAAAATAACCTCTTTAAAGAACATTATTGTGTTTTTTGTTATTTTTTGGTTCACAACATGCTAATAAAGACTTAATAGAATAGGTGTTTATCTAATGAAGATAAGGTGTTTAATGAAATGATTGATGAACTAGTTCACTTCTTCAGATAAACAAGTTTATAGTTCAATGAAAAAGGTTCACAATTATTAAAGTTAATTATATAAATGGTCCATGTGGTTTGTCGGGTTTCACATAAATGGTCCCTCAAAAGACTTTTTTGCGGATCTCCTCCTTGTGGCTTTGACCCGTTATGGGTTTGGTCTCTTGACCGTATATTCTGTTAGTTGACCCGGTATAATGCATGTTTATTAGGGTAAAAGGACAAAAATACCATCATCTTCAACCTCATTTGTCTTCAACCCTTTTTATTCCAACAACCTACCAATAATTCTGACCACCCTTAATTTTTCCGACCACCACCCTTAATAATTCCGTCCACCCTTAACTTTTCCAGCCACCCTTAATTTATAAATTATTTTGCCACATCCATTACAAAAATACTAACACCATAATACTAACAAAATAGAACAAAAACACCATAGTATTTATTTATAACACTAACATTCATCACAGTTTCAAATTCATCACATTACAAAAATACTAAAAGAATAGAAGCACCAGTAAGAACAAACAAAAACAATTGCACATATATTCCTCTTCTCTAATATCTGCATATATCATACTCATATATTCATCTTTAACTAACTCATTAAAAAACACTAAACCCAATTAAAGACATCTTTAAATTCATTTTCTTAACCTCTTCCAAGTAATAGATCCAAACCCTTTCATTCAAATATCCATCTTTATATATTATATTTCACTCATACATCATTAAATCACTCACACATAAAGACACCCAGAGCTGGTGTTGTTGATGGCGCTGACTATTGATGGCGATGGTGTTTTTGATGGCGATGACTGGTGGGTGGGTGGGTAAGGATTCACACATCAATATAAGTTTTGTTTTAATCGAAATAAGTTTTGTTCTAATCACCACACATATTCAACTAAAATGACTTTTATTGATTACTTTGCATATCTTAAATATTTAACATGATTTTTGTTTTCAGAAAATGGCAAAATGTTTACTGTTGTAGTAGTAAACATTTGTTGAATGTTTATACTTTGCATTCCCGTATTAATATGTGTTTGATTCAAGATTTGGTTTTTTTAGTTTGAAGATCTAGTTTTTCAGTTTTAATTAGTTTTTTATATCGTGTTATGAGTTCTCAATTTATGTGTGGTGATGTGTAAAAATGGATTTTGGTTGATGGTTTTTGTGTGATCACAGTTAGTGTTTCTCTTGTGGTGATGGGTGTTTAGATGATGGTGTGTGGTGGTGGTTGGGAAGTATCAAAGAAGAGAAAAATAGAGTGGTGAAGAAAATTTGAGATTAGGAGGGATATGGAGTGGGTGAGTTTTAATGATTTAGAGTTAACTACATAAATGGTCCCTCTGGTGATGTAAAAAATAAATTTTGTTTAACAAAATACATGCAAAGACCAAAATACCCTTCAAGTTAATAGTCAACTAACAACGTTTGTGGTCAAGGGACCAACCCGTATCGGGTCGAAACCACATGGAGGAGATCCGTAAAAAAAATATTTTGAGGACCATTTGTGTGATACCCGACAAACCACATGGACCATCTATGTAATTAGCATATATACTAATTATCGTCACGCTACACGACAAAAACCTATGGTCTTTAGGTAGGCTCTTTTCAGTCCGTTTGTTAGGCCCAAGTGTTTCGTATTAACATATTCGTTCTCCCTCATTCTCGATAGTTCTTGATTAATCAAATTCCACCTATTCTTTATCAGTTCCTCACCTCCCATCATAAATCAAGATCAATAAACTTATCAGGTAGGTGTTTTTTCTTTAGTCTTTCATTGTGGTTTTATAAGATTCAATTTCTCTTTTATGAGATGCGCAACTTATGCTTGCTTTGATGATGTTTTCGAACAAATTACCATTACAACGACATGCTTATCGGCTTGAATGGGTCAGGAAGTTTGATTGTTTGCTTATGCTTATTGTGTTTTCAAAACAAGGTGTCAAATTTGTATATATTGATTCCAACACAATTAAAGTATCTGCAAATTTTAGGGGTTTTGGTGATTGATGATTAAATATGTCTTCAGGTTAGTTTTAATTCATTGATTAGTGTTTCTTTTAATATTTTGTGTTTGAGTTTGAATATGGTTTTCGGCTAGATTTTTGGTCTGCAGATTGGGAAGTTTCATAAATGACCAGGGTTTATTTTCTATATAGATTGGTGAAAGAAAAGTTGGAGCCTATAATATATGACGCAGCTACGAACGATGGGTCTGGACAACAACATTTTTTAGGTTAGCTTTCAGCTTTTTAGAAATTTGAAGTGTGAGGTATTTTCTGGAATTACGAATATTCATGCTAGGCTTCGGGATATGTGGCTTGATATCAATAGTATGTCATATGAGGTATAAATTATATCCTCACTTTGATGATAGTTTTTGCCTCGAAATTTTGCCAATTTATCATACATGTGACAACTTTCCCTTATTTACCTGTTAGTCGATATGGGTTATGCTTTATCTTACTTTAAAAAGTGGTGAAACGGATCAAAGGGTGTTTGGGATTTGCTAAAAAAAGTTGACCTGGCATGCTCAAATATTGTCATCATCATTTGCTTATTTTCTGTCATTTCAGTCACGTCTAAATATGTTGTTAAATATATTTTATTCTCACTAAAGATGATGTTGTTTTGAAGGTAAAACTACCATTCGAGAAACTTATACATGCTCTTCGTAACTTTGTTGCTGATGTAATGAATCCAGATAAATTCCTTCCGCTGGCCTACCTATTTAAGGTACTACTTCCCTTTGTTTTAAGTATATCCTTGCACTCAACTACAAGTAACTGAAGAAACACAAAATGATGCACATTTTCTGTTACGCCTTAATTAGGGGTTGTTTGGGAACGTTTGGTAATTGATTATTGATTTCTATAAACATTGGGTGTTTGGGATTTCTTAAAAAGATTGCTTTTTTAAACTGTGTAATTGACTAGAATGCATAAACATTTATTTGAAGGCTTGATTTGTGTTTTTGGTGTGCCGGAATTATCTGAATTCAGTCACATATTCGTAGTGAAAGTGATTTTATAATGATTTTTGGCTTTTTTGGTTTTAAGGTGGTTTCTAATCTGTTTTTTGTTTCATATGTGAATTCACACTTATAATTTTATGTCCTCAATTTCAGTTGAGGATCATGTTGATCCGGATGTGAATGATGACGGCAGCGAAGATGAACCCACAACTTCAAAACAGAAGTGGTTTTCGCATCTAACAGTCTTTGACGAGGAGCGTTAGTTCTCTCTTCAGCCTTGGTATGGAAGTTGAACATGTTAGATCAAGCTATTGAAGTTTAAGGGGAATAATATGTCTTTTTAATGCATTATACTGGCTTTAGCATATACTTGAATGGTTATGAATGATTTTGAATTGTTCGATTATGGGTATAGGTTGCAGGGGACAACAGAACCTAGGATGATGGTTTACGTGAATGATATGATTGAGTTAACAGACGGGACAACATCCATGGTAGCACGCGAAGAAAGAATGGATGCAATGAGTATAACAGATAAAGGGATTTTAGAGATGAGACAGTTGCATAGGATTTGTTGGTTTCACTTATCATTCTCCCATTCCATAAGAATCAACAACCTGTTGGCAACTTCAACACTAACCATTTGGCATTTCGTAGTGTCAACAGAAAGGTAACACTATACCATAAATTTATACGTGTAGATTAGAACCATCAATTCAAGTGTGCAACCCATTCAACCTATAGATGTGTCGATTGAGGTTATGTTCTATTTCAAAATATCTAAGTCAAAGAGTTGAGCTAAATTTGAAAATTTAGAATGGGTCAAATAGGTAAAGCTCAAAGTCTACTTTTATGCATACTACGGCCTAAACCCTATTGACTTATTTATATATATATTTTTATAAAAAACAAAAAAAAAATGATTGTTTATATACTTTTTACACAAGATGCGGTTTCCAAGTCAATTGGAACCCACGCTCTTTCGTGTTAAGATCAGTGGCCCAGTTCGACATGACCCAACATTACCGGTTACGCCAATTCTCATTTTGCCACATCGATTGACGAAATTATACATCACAATTTGATGAAAGTAATCATAACATTGATACGACACATAGGTTCTACGACATGCACCATGTTCAGTAGGCGTTGCAGTGGACCGAGGTCTTAGATCAACCCAGCTATCAAGAGAAATACAATGCATAAGTGCAACAATCATTTTCATAGTAGGAAATGATGACCGTGAAGCACTTGCTTATGCAAGTCGAGTAGCAAGACACCCAGGAGTCAAACTAATAGTTGTAAGATTCCTTTTGGACACAAATGGAAACAATGTGTCTTCAAGAATAACAAGAGCCAAAGCCAACACAACAAAATTTGAGGAAGAAATGAAGCAAGATGACGAGTATTTCATAGACTTTTATGAATGACATGTAGCTGGAGGAAATGTTGCATACATGGAGAAGTATCTTTCGAATTCAGGCGAGACATGTTCGACAATTAAGTCACTGGAGGTGACTTAATTTGTTCATAGTGGGAAGAGGAGGAAGGGTTAACTCAACATTAATTGCTGGTATGAATGACTGGGAAGCGTTCCCTGAGCTGGGTCCAATTGGGGATATTTTATCAGCTTTAAATTTCTCAGCCACAGCTTCCGTGTTAATTATCCACCAACATAAACTGAGAGGGAAACTCCAAAGCTTACATGAAGAGTTCGCAATCATGTAAATATATTATAAACAACTACTTGATGATCGCTGGTGTAGTTGTAAAGTTAACCCTTGACTTATTGAGAAAAAAAATTGCACACAATACTTAATAATAAAGTAGCACCATCGCAACGCGCGGGTTATTTTCCCCCTCGTTAACTCCAATTATTATTAAACAAATGCATAATTTGTGATGAACTATTGTTTTGTTCATCAAACCCAGGTTACAAAGAATTTGTTCAACATTCTTATATTTTTAACTTTTGTTGCTTAAAAGTACAACGAGTTGTTCTTTAGCTAGGTTTTCAACCCGCGCTCCGTTGCGGAGCGCGGGGTTTTACACAAAATATGGAAGCAAGTTTTAAAATCATAACACAATTCTTTTAAACAAAGCTGACCATTACATAGGTGGTTAACTATGAAAGCCATACTGGATTACTTGATTGTTTTGTCCAAAAGACCACATTGCTAACGCTGGAACTGTAAAGCATAGATACAAAAAGCTTGAACGTGGTTGTGCCATCATTGTCTGGAAAGTGTCTTGTTCCCAGATGTGTTTTCACCATTTATTTTTATAATTTTGTATATGTTATAAAACTGTGACACGGAAAATACGAAACGAAAAATAGAAAGTTTAACATGTCAAAAGTATGAAATTGTCAAAAATTACGGAACAGAAACTGATAAAAAACTGCGTTGCACTGTAAAAAGGGAGGGTACAAAAGGAATCTTTGTACCTTTTTGGTACTTTTTAGCGGGCCGGGGGTACCAATAGTAGCACCCTATGCATAATGATATGAGGTTTATAATATCAAAAGGTTTATAAATTTATGATTTGAATTTAAGTTCATTTGGATACCAAACATTTTGTTGATACCGGGGGACTCATCCCCACCCTCCATCTTTATCTCATCTAATGGATAAGATTAAATTGCTTATTTACACTAGAGGGGTATTTTTGTACAATATACATATTTATTTTTTGATAAACATCTCATAATACATACACACATGGTGTGTGTTTTCTATCGTATCATTCTTTTTCTCTCTCTAGAATGATTAAATACACAACAACAGATTCAACATATCAATTGATCATCTTATCATCAATCGATCATCTCGTTCTCCGTTTCATTAACAGCAGGTTAAACAATGTTATTATTTTTTAGCTTATTTGATGTGAATAAGCTTATGAATTATCATCATCTGAATTTATAAGCTTATAAATCAGCTTATTGACGAATTATATGAATTTACTGTGCTGAATTATAAGCTAACATATTAGTTGATTGATGTCTGAATTTATAAGCTTATAAATCAGCTTATTTTGACGAATTATATGAATTTTGTTGTGTTTAATTATAAGCTAACTTATTAGATGATTGATTGGAAATAAGCCATATGAATACTCAAATTCTAATATATGTATTGAGTTATAAGCTAGCTTATTAGCATATTTTGATGAATTATCAGGTTTTGGGATTCTATTTAATCAAGTGAGCAAAAGAGTGTTTTACAAAATTTTCTAGAATAGTTCATTTGTTAGTGTTAATAAACATTAATAAGTTAATTTGGTGTTTGATTGAATTAAGTTGCTGATATAAGCTAATATAAGCTGATTTTTAACTTATCAGGTGGCAATAATTAGTTTTTAAGCTGATATGGAATATATCATATGTGATTTTAGCTTGGGTAAATGTGTTTATAATTGAGGTTATTTTGTTTGATATATCATATGTGATATCAAGTGAGCAAAGTAGTGTTTCACAAAATTTTCTAGAATAGTTCATTTGTTAGTGTTAATAAGCATTAATAAGTTAATTTGGTGTTTGATTGAATTAAGTTGCTGATATAAGCTGATATAAAAAAGAACAAGGCTGATAATCTGGATGAGACTGACTTTAAAAAAGAACAAGGCTGATAATCTGGATCAACTTGTTGGAGTCGCAACGCCTGTAGTTGATGTTAACAACCCATCTGTTGGAACGCCCAAAGGACGTCGAATGTTGCGCATTAAAGGAGGAAAGGAAAAAATCGATTGAAAACGTTTTGAAGAACATGAATGCATGTTCATTATGTGGAAGTTTTGATCATAACAATAGGAGGGAGACGGGGGGAGGAAGGAAGGGGGGGGGAGCTAAGGTTTGAAGATCAAGAACAAGTCGTGGTTCAACAAGAAGTTGTGATTCAAGAAGAATTTATTTAAGAAAAAGAAGATTTAGTTCAAGACGAAGAATACTTGGTTCAAGAAGAAGAAGGCTTGTTTCAAGAATAAGAAGACTTTGTTGATTCAATGATAAATCCATCAAATTGTTTCTTTTTTTCACATGTGATATGCTAGGAAATCATATATGATTTTACATTATTTTTGTTTTCATTACAATTATCATATGTGATATTTGAAAGTAATATGTTTAATGTTTGATTATTATATGGACAAGTGTTAGAAATTCTATTTTACTTGATTCTGGTTGATTTGGATCTTACATGAATGTGAATCTATTATATATCAGATGTGATATTTATATTTTACAAGTTAGTAGCAAACTATCATATGTGATTTCTTTTAAAAATCACATATGATTTAACATGATCATCACTAATTTATCAAATCATCATACTTGATATTTAAACAATAATAACATGTTTTCTGTTCTAATGCTTTTATTTACAAGTGATTATGAATGTGTGCAATAAAACTTATACAAAATAGACATAATATCCAAAATCACATCCGCAAATGTTTTGTCATTTTCATTTTAGCATAAAACATCATGACATAGTACCAAGAAAGTTAAACCATTATAGCAACACATTGTACCAGTTTCCAATGGTTTGCAAAATCGTCCGTAGATGTCAAAACTCCATACGGAGATTACAAGAAAAAAAAACAAAGAATACATTTTGAACGTGAAATGAAAATTCATGAGCTTCTTCATTGAGCTTTTTGGGCCTTTTGATATATGTGATGTTCAAGATGCCTTGAAAACAACCTTCTCTACACAAATAAGAAGATTTGATTCAATTTTCAAGCACATAATCATATATGATATATTATAATGGTAAAGAAGTTAACTTTCAAGCAGATTATCATACATCATATTATACACACAACTAACTTTTAATTACTCACCAGGAGATGACAGACTTGCTTGTATTTTAATTTCAAGCACATTATCATATATGATATATTATAGTGTTAAAGAAGTTGACTTTCAAGCAGATTATCATATATGATATTATACACAAAACTAACTTTTTAGTACTCACCAGGAGATCACAAACTACTTGTATTTTATTTTCAAGCACATTATCATATATGATATAGTATAAATGCTTAAAACCTAGCTTATATCATATATGATATAGTACATAAGTTTTTATAGTTTTTTCAGGCAACTTATCATATATGATTTTTCACTAACAGGTCATACTATATCTGTTCAGCGTAGATTAAGCCATAAAACCTGATAATTCATAAAAATAAGCTAATAAGTTAGCTTATAATTCAGCATAATAAATTCAGATGATGATAATTCATAAGCTTATTTACATCAATCACCTAATAAGTTAGCTTATCATTCAACACGATAAATTCATATTTCGTCAAATAAGCTGAATTTATATAAATTCAGATGATGATAAATTCATATGCTCATCAAAACTAAATTTGTAGATAAATTCACATCAAATAAGCTAAAAAGGATAAGCTGAATTATAATCGGATGAACTTTACCTGATTTTAATGAACTGAAGAAGGAGATAATCTATTTACGAAGGAGATGATCGATCGATTAGATGTTCGTGATAATAAATTCAGATCTGATGTGTTTGTGTGTGTTAGGTGAGAGAGAGTGTGATAGATCTAAAAAAAATACGGGGTGTGAATGATTGGAGGTGTGGTTGATGTGAGACGTGAAATGACCACAATACCCCTCTGTTTTTTTATTATTTTTTTTTGGTTTAATAAATGAGTTTTAATCTCAGCCATATATGGGTTTTAAATGGAAGGCTTGGATCAGTCCCTCTATATCTAAGGAATGGAAGGTATTCAATATAACTCTCCTCTTGACATATTATAAACTTATTGAAAAGCTTCACCATTATGATGCTCTTGTATAAGAAAACTAACAATTCATAAAATTAACATGGATAAAGATGGATAGGCTCTTTATGTATTTAGCTAATTAAAAACACAATGTAATGATTAATCTTTGACCATATTATTTTTGATTCCTCAAGTTAAGGGAAAACTCCATAAATTTTGGGATAATCTTTTTGAAATTCAAAGTGAGGAAAACCGTTCCACATTTTCACTCGATTAGGACAAACATAAACGAACAACATGCATCACGTAATAAATCATTATTTTTGTGAAGGGAATTGATATGTACACATATCAATTTGATTCATACACATAAATACAAGAGTTAAGTACATTTTTGGTCTTTGTGGTTTGATGCGTTTTTTACTTTTGGTTCAAAATTCAAAAAATGTTTGGTTTTGGTTCAAAAGACATAGTTTCGTTTCACTTTTAGTCCAAAAGACATAGTTTCGTTACACTTTTGGTCTAAAAGACATAGTTTCGTTCCACTTTTAGTCCAAAAATTTTAGTCCAAATTTACGGAATTGGACTAAAAGTGGAATGAAACTATGTTTTTGGACCAAAACCAAACCTTTTTTTAATTTTGGACCAAAAGTGAAAACGCACCAAACCACAAGGACCAAAAATGTACTTAGCTCTAAATACAATTGTAAATAGACTTTTATACCCTTTGTTTAGTTTTAACCCCTTTCCTAACTTAACGTGAGTTGTGTCTCCTGGGATAACATCTACCATCACCATTTAATCCAGTACATGTATATATATACACAACTAAATTATCTACATTTTAACAAATAAATTTATCACTATGTTTTACTTCCATAACAATTGAATACATCATGCACTTTGGTTTTAGTGTTTGCCATAAAATTTGATTGTTCCAAAACCTTTTTATATGTTTACATCGCTATTCTAGTCTTGATTTTTGAAAGAGATCTACTAAGTCTCATGCATAACAACTGTTACATGGGCCATTTTGAACTAACACGTAACACCATTATCTTCCTCTGAATATCCAGTATTATATTTAGCGAACAAATGAACTTAACAGACTCATCAAGTCCAGTATTTCCAAGATGAAGAACTTTATCTTAATAGCTCTACAATCGGTTGATGATTTACTAATGAGCGTGCGAGCATTTAATTATCTATTCGTGATTCAAAAAAAGACGAGTATGTGGCATTTTTTTTGGTAAAGGCGAGTATGTGGCACTAAAGTGTGACCAAAGTGGTTCCTACTCAAATGTACGCTTTATTGGAGACAAACCAAAACAGAGCACAAACATCTTGTTTGATTGCCCCTTCCACATTACCTAAACAGAGCACAATATCTTGTTTGATTGAATGCCCCTTCCATATTCTAGGTGAAAAAAGGAAGTGATGGTGCTTCATTTTTTAAGAAACAAAACTTGGCACATAACCACAAGACATCTACCAATATGTGTGAGCATCCATCGTTCCGTCGATTACCACAAGATGATGTACTTAGTCATAAAGGTTATGATCCCAAACCTGAAACTTAGTTGAAGTTACTTGAGGTTGTGTACTTGAGTTTGTGTGTGCAACAATATCCACTTGCAATTCATCACAAGGAGTTCGTACGAGATATGCTTTCCGTTACTTATATCCGTATAAGTGTTGTTATATGGTGGCATGATGTATTGATGTATTCTTGGCAAATTTACTTTCATTTAAAAGTCAACCAATGAATCTTGTGTTAACGTCAGGTTTGCCTTAATGGCATAGTTGAACCTCAAATGCCTAATGGCTAATACTATGTGCTTTAAGGGATACAGTTTCAACGTTTTTTTCTTCGTATCTAAGCATATATGTTCACTTGTATTTTTTTTTTTTTTTTTGAACAAATGTTCACTTGTATTGATTAACCTCATTTCTAAATTATGAAAATTGGAACATACAAAATCGAGGACGACGGTCAAGCAAAAGAAATTGGGAAAAATTGACGAAAGGAAAACAAAGAATTGGCTCGGTGGAAGTTCTGAGAAAAAGTCAAATAATGACTAAATATAGAGAGGGCATAATGGTCCATTTACAATTGAATGTATGTGTATAAATCAAATTGATATGTGTACATATCAACTCCCTTTTGTGAATAGATGTTTTGTAAATGTTATGCCGACATAATATATAAGCGTAACTTATAGGTCTCTTTAAATCGTCATTTTAACACTCATTTCATTTTCTACTCATCGATCATTTTTATACATTTTCGACGTGATTTAGATTCTTAGGTCCATTATATATGTATGAAAGATTGATATTTCCTTAGTTTATTTGGACCTTAACTAACCGTAGATGGTAAAAGATATACGCAGATATGAAGATGTGGTGCTTATTCCATTTTTTGATCGGAACATTTAATTATATGCATTACACTGTTGTAATATGAATATATACTGCTTTAATCGGTTGTACATAGGTATGTTTGACGCGCGAACTTATTAGAGCTTATCATAGCATGAGCTTATTTTTATAGAAAAAATAAGCTACCATTAAAAATAAGTCTCGTTTGGCTGACACAGCTTAAAGGAGCATGTAAATAAAAATAAGCTACTAAATGAAATACTAGTTAAACTAGCATGTAAAAATAAGCTCCAACAACATGCTCTAGCATCCAGCTCCAGCAACCCGCTCCAGCAATCCGCTCCAGCTCCTACTAGTGCTAAACATACCCATAAGAATGTGCAAATCAAAACATCATGGAGCTTGTGTGTGGGCTGTAGGGGCAACATAAATTGTCAAGGGTTTTGGGTGGTGCGCACACAGTGCGCATGTACACATTAAATCAATTGTATGATTGTTTTTTACTTTACTAATAAAATGATCATCGAGGGTATTGGCTTTAGCGGTATCACACATTCATCATAAATATTTAGTTGATCAATCAATCAGACTTTGTCAAAATAAGTCATGAGTTCAATTTCAACTCCTGATTAAAGGTCGTTGCAAGTCTAGAACATGTGTTTACTGCATGTGATTTGGTATTTGAAAAAGGATTAGTGCTAGTTTTTTTTTGTTTTTTAACGAGAATTTTTATCCGCGCGTTGTCGCGGAATGTCTGTATACAATTGTATTGCATGCACCATCAATATCAATTTTTCCTGACGTGCGTACATGTTTTTTGAACAATATATTATCCTACATAAAAGTGGGTTTATCAAGCCGGGTCACAATAACTTTAAAGACAATCAAAAGACTAAAAATATCTGAAAAGCTAACAACTAAATGTTGGAAAAATAGTATTGCAAATTGACTTTTTGCAAAGTTTGGACATTATTTAATATATGTTATATATATTTATATTAGCTTGTAATTTTGCGTTCTCCTTGAAGAGAGTTTCGCAACAAGCTAAAGTATGTCCAAAATGGAGATAATATGAATGAGATATCGTGTCTCAAAGTGTGACACTTGAAACACAAAATCTGAGAAATTTATCCTCCTACATCGCCCAAGATGGAAAGTGAGGATGGGTTTCTTTTTCTAGAATTTTCTGTAAATCTATTTTAAGAATAGATATAGACTTATTCAAAAAGTCTTACAGAATATTTTGTAAATCTATTTTAAGAATAGATATAGACTTATTAAACAAGTCTTACAGAATAATTTTGTGTTATAAAAGATATGAAAAATCTGTATTAGTTTTAACAGATTTGTCTAATTATGGTATATATTTAATCTTGGAAAACAAGACAAGTTTTTCAGTATAAATATAACCATAATTCTCATTCATTTACTACAACCGAAAAACACAGCTCCATAGCAACCAAGTTCCAGCAATCCTTTCGATCAGAAACGTACGACTGCTTCCGTGATTTTTCAGGCAAGTTTGTCAGGTCCGGCTGTACAACAGCTTTGGACGTTGTACCCTGGGAAACAGACGGCGAATCTGTTTTAAGGGAATCGTGTTAAACACGAGCCTCGTTCCACGACCTTTTACTGCTTTTATTTACTTATCGTTATATAGTGTCTGTCTTCTGCTTCTACCCCTTTCTGTCTGTTATTTAATTTTCTGTCATTTATTTTCTGTTAATTTATTTATTGAATTATAATTCGATTTATATTAATAAAGTGTACATGTTTCCCTACAATCTTAAAACAGATTCTGTGTAACAGAATTAAAAACACTTTTGTTAAATCGGATTAATTATTATTAACAGATTTTATATTTATAAACTGTTTTCTATCGAAACCAGGTTGAGTTTCTTTGGAAATCAGTTTTAATTAAACAGAATTTTAATTTACAGATTTGGAATTACAGATCTATAACGATTTTTAAAAGCAGTTGTTCAGATCAGTTTATTTTGAAACCAAGATTGAGTTTCTTTGAAGCAGATCCGGTACAAGGTTATAGAAAAAAGGATTGAATTTCTTGGACACCGGTTTAAAACAG
Source organism: Tanacetum coccineum (assembly GCA_026074375.1). NCBI lineage: Eukaryota > Viridiplantae > Streptophyta > Magnoliopsida > Asterales > Asteraceae > Tanacetum > Tanacetum coccineum. Next base: position 15,862 of record BQNB010119596.1, read on the forward strand.
TTTATTTAACTGTTTGTGTGTGATATTTCAGGTGTTCAGATCAGTTAATTTTGAAACTAAGATTGAGTTTTTATTAAATTGATCTATTTGATTCATTGAAACCAATTTGAGTTTCTTTGAATCGGATTTGGTACAAGTTTAAATAAACCAAGTCGAGTTTATTAGATACCAAATTATTTTAACATTTCTTAACTGTTTTGTATTGACAAGTTTACTAATAACACGAGTGTAACCTTAGTGAATCTTGTAAATGTGATTGGTGCGCCAGTTACTGACATGGTTGCAAATCATGACATATTTAAATTCATTGAAACCAAGTGGAGTTTTTTTTAAACATATCACATAAAATGCAAGTTGTTATTTTATTAGATAACTGTAACATGTTCAATGAAATATGGGAGAGTTTATTTGAAACAAGATATTGATAATTATACAAGTTATTATTAAATATCAGATTATATACATCATTTTACTTGTAGGTCCAAGATTTAGGATCTGACTAGCCTTTGTAAGACGATAGATAACTTGGATAAATCCAAATCAACTATATGAGAGACACTGACTATGAAAATCAAGTGTTAATGCGGAATCTTAACACAAGAGTAAAGAAGAAACGATAATACTAATTTGCTATGAAGCTCTATGCTTCTATTGATATTTCTTAAAAATGTACGTGTAACATTGTGCCTTAGGGTTCCTCTTATACACAATAGAAACCCTAATGGGCTTTACAAACGTGTCAAAGGATAATACATATCATTTCCTAAGATATCTCCTAAGATATCTCTAAGATAACTATTACTATTCTGTTTCATAAACAGACTTAACTATGAACAGAATTAACTATGACCAGTACTAACTCTAGTACTGCTACTTAGTACTGCCAGACTTAACTTAGTACTGCCAGTATTAACTTAATACTAACAGAACTAACTATTACTATCAGACTTAACTGTTATACTACCAGTATTAAGTCTGTTACAATCTATTTTCCTAACATTACTAAATTAGTGGAAGTGTTTGTTTGGCTTGTCTAGTTTATTTTTAAACTGAGTCGAGTTTAATTATTAATTAGATATAATTCTTGAAAATTTGAAGTTTAAAAGTATATTTATAAAAATCTTGTTGAGTTTCTTTAGTAGAATAGATCTACTGAAACCTTGTTGAGTTTCTTTAGATTTCCCCATCCTCAAGTGAAGAAGTGTTTCACCTTGTATGTTGTTGGCACATCTTATTGCATCCCTATTATAACTTGTAAATCTTTTGTATATCTTGTATTTATGTGTATTAGCTAGATCTTGGCGATCTTTGTAAGTATAGATAGATCGTGGTGATCTTACCAAAGTAGTGTTAGTTATTTGTGGCATAAGTCGTAGTGGTGAAGTGAAGTCTGAAGTTGTGAGGAGTCTTGAAGTTGTGAAGTCTGAAGTTTTGTGTGATAGATTGGTTATTAGCTAAGATTAGAACTCCTACATTTACTTTGTGCGAAAATCGTGAAAGCAACGTTGTGTACGGTTGTTCCTACCGCCATAAAAAATGTGAGCTTGTTGACATAGTGGAAGAAAACTCTCAGATTTAGGTTGCAACTAGGGATGGAGTAGGCGAAAGAGGTGCTCTCCTTACCGAACCACTATTAATCCTCGCGTTGTGGTTTTGATTGTATCTTACTCTTATCTCTTGTCTTAACATTATCACTCCAATACTATCATAACATTGTTTAGATAAATATACTTGTTCATAGATTATGCAAGTGTTGAGTTCACCATGAAATACAAATCTATAATTTTTTACAAACACTTCAAAACCTTAAATTAAAAATGGGTAAACTATTCAACCCCCATTCTATAAGTGGCAATCTATGGCATAACCACCACTATTTAAAGCTGATGGATTTATTTTTGAAAAAATAATTTGAAACTTAAAAAAAAAAAAAAAAAAAAAAAAATGTGAAGTCAAAAGATCTAGATCTTTGGCATGTTATAACCGATGGTGATTTTTCCTTTTCCTCCTATTCAAAATAATCCCCGAAATTAAAAAGGATGAAGTTGAAACCTTTCATAAACAAAATGATGATCATCTTAAAAAGAAACTTGCAAAAATAATAAAGCTAAAATGTAATTATAATGTTTTGCCACATAAAAAATACGAAAGAATTTTTATGTGTCAAACCGCAAAAGAAATTTGGGATACTTTTGCTAATCACACATCAAGGTAATAATTAAGTCAAAGCTAACAAAATAGTTCTTGTTCAACGATATGAACAATTTATGATTCCGAAAGAGGAATCATAGATAATGCTTGCAAAATATAACACTAAATTTTTTTTTTTATTTATTTAATACTAGTCAAAAGTCACTTGATAATGTTTTTTCTAGCAAGAATTGTGTTAGTGGTAAATTTCTTGAGGCATTACATCCAAAATGGCGCCGAATCACGACGATTCAAGATCAATGAATCTAACAACCTTACTATTGACGAACTTATTAAAAACTTGAAAGTCCTAGAATAGTAATAAAGAAAGACTTCGAAACGTCCAAAGGCAAGAAAGAACAAGTAGATCTCTCATTAAAGGTGAAAAAGGAAGTGAGTGATGAAGATCAGCTCAAACTTCCGATAGTGAAGACGAAGAGTATGCTATGGCCGTAAAGGAATGCAAAAAATTCTTCAAGAGACGAAGAAGATTTGTAAGACATACCACGAGGCGATAGAAAAACATTCCATAGAAGTAGAAATGGAATGTTATTGGAAAAAGTGAAAAGAAAACGTTTTAGATGTAGGGATCCAAATCACCTCGTTGGAGAATGTTCAAAGCCGCCAAGAACAACGATCAAATATGCATATATTGGAGGAGCATGAAGCGACAATGAAAAGAATGAGTAGGAAAAGACTATAATGAAACTTTTCTTGTGCTCAAGCTCCCGAATGAAAATGCTTAGGAATAAAATTTGAACCCGATGAGTGGATTAAAGATAGTGGATGCTCAAAAACACATGCCGGTATTGGTGTAAATCGAAAGTTGTCTCTTCATACCAAATCTACAAACGGAGGAAACGTATCTTTGGGAAGCAACTTGCGCGGTAAATCATAGGCAAATGTACATTCTCAAGACCCCTTAATAATTGAAAATGTTTGTAAGCACGTAGATATCATTAACATATACTTGTGCTTATGTAAGTCAAATATGTGATAACAAATGCAAAGTAATATTTACCGAACACGATAGCAAAATAATCAAGAAAAAAAGTTATAGGAAAAAGTGAATTAGAAAGGATGAATATATGTAATTGAAACTAAGGAAAATAAAACCGGAAGATAAAATATGCCTTGCAACATTGGACCGAAGAACTAATCAACACTATGGCATAGGAGATTAGGTCACACTAATATGCAATTAATTCAATCATTAGCATCTAAAGAATTAGTTAGAAACCTACCCAAACTAAAATACGATCGACATTTTTGTGATACTTGCAAAATTGGAAAACAAGCTCATACAAGTCACAAGGCTAAAAATATAGTATGAAGTCGTGAAGTTGTGTTGTGATAGATTGGTTCTAGCTAAGATTAGAACTCGAAATTTAACTTTGTGTCGTAAATCGGTGTAAGCAACGTTGTGTACGGTTTTTTCCGCCATAAGGGAGCTTGTTGACGTAGTAAAGAAAACTCTCGAGTTAGGTGCTCAGGGAGTGGAGTAGGGCGAAGAGGTGCTTCATTGCCGAACCACTATAAATCATCGCGTTGTGGTTTGATTGTTCTTACTCTTATCTCTTGTCTTACATTATCTCCTCATACTATCATATTAATTGTTTAGATAAATATATTATTCATATTGTGCAAGTGTTGAGTTCACATAAATTCAAATCTAGAATTTTTTACAAACACTTCAAAACCTTTAATTAAAAAGCGGTAAACTATTCAACCCCCCTTCTAGTTTTCACAAAGATATTGATAATTATACATGTTATTATTAAATGTTATATATCCATCACTTTACTAATTTAGTGGAAGTGTTTGTTTGCCTTGTCTAGTTTATTTTAAACCGGGTCGGTTAATTATTAACTAGATATCATAGACGGAACTTGAGTGAAATTATTAGGAGGGCCGAGTGCTATAACAGTTAATTCAAATAAGCCAAACTTGTATTTTCTTTAAGCAAGTATAAGTAAAAACTTAAAGTTTTGGGAGGGCTGTGGCCCTCCCCGGTCTTCACTAAGGTCCGTCCATGCTAGATATAATTCTTGAAAAAAAATTGAGTTTAAAAGTATATCTATAGAAACCTTGTTGAGTTTCTTTAGAATAATGGATCTACTAAAACCTTGTTGAGTTTCTTTCGATGAATGGATCTACTGAAACCTTGTTGAGTTTCAATATAGAAATAGATCATGTAAAATAGATCTATTAAGATCTTTTTAATAGAAATTGACAACATCATATTACATATGTGTTTTTGTTAAAACATTATGTAATAGGTGATATTGTTTAATTGTTTTAATCGAAAGACTTCTTTTAAAACGGTTTTGTATAAAGGATCTTACAAAACATTAGTGTTTTAAACAAAAGACGAATTAAAATCGTATTGTTAAGAAACACTTATGATTAAGCATGTTGTTAATATTACCAAAATTAGTTTCAAACTAATCATGGGACCTCGTATTAACAAAATATTTAGAATGTCACGAGTGACATCTAAAGGATCTGCTCCCGAACTTTTTAAAAGGGAGACCAATACTCGAGTTTCATGTACGGTGGATGCTTTGAAGCATTTAGAAACTTTATGTGCCGTAACTATGCGTTATTTGGTTTCAATGGCATGAAAAACTGAGGCCATGAGGGAATCCGACCTTAGATAATAGTGGATTAATACTTCGGTATCATGTTATGTATGTGGTGATAAGAGTGTATTAACTCTTTCAATGCAATTGAAAA